>JAJGRW010001336.1:354129-383079 GCA_025461045.1 Carex parvula
ATATTTTTAGATATCTAAACATGAACATTCGATTATTACAAAATACACTTGTGGCTATTGTAAAGTATACATTTTCTTATTTGATTTTTAGATATCTAAAATACACACTCAATTATTACAATATACACTTGGTGGCTATTGTAAAGTATATATTTTCCTATTTCATTTTAGAAATAAAAATGCACACTTAATCATTACAAAATACACTCGTGCCTATTGTAAAAAGATACACTTTCCTACTTCGGTTAAATATATAATTGCTGACAACTGCATGTATTGCATTTTCATCAAGTGCAAATAATTTTGACAACTGTCTTTAGTTTCAAGCTCATCATTTGTATCCTCAACAATGCACACTTGATTATTTCATAATATACATTGGATTATTACAAAATACACTCGTGACTATTGTAAAATATACACTTTCCTATTTCCATTAAGGAAGCTTGATATGAGTACCCCGCATTGTACCCGCACCTAAACTGTCATAACTGTTTTTGGGGACCGCACCTAAACTGTCATAACTAGTTTTGAGGACCTAAACTGTCAAAATTGTAATTTATTTTACAAGTATTAATAGTAACATTGTATAAAGTATTTATACCTATACAAGACAAGTATTTATATCTATACAATGAACTACATATATGATATATGAATTTTTTAAATACCGTACCCGCACCTTTTTTGAAAAATTCTCGCGTCGTACCCGCATTAAGGGACCACACAACCGTTTCAAAACTGTAATTTTGTTTTACAAGTATTAATAGTAACATTGTGAAGTATTTATATCTATACAAGACAAGTATTTATATCTATCTAATGAACTACATATATGAAAAATCCACAACCAAAAAGTCACTTGTCAGACTTCATTGGGGACCATTACTTTTCCAAAACTGGAGACCATTACTTTTCGGGAGCAGTAACTGTCAGACTGCATTGGGGACCACAACCAAAAAGTCACGTGGATCACACCACCAGTGCTACATTCATTGATTAATTAATTCACATACAAATGGAAAGTATTTATACCTAAATTATCAAGTATTCATATATAATTCATCAAGTATTTATACCTAAGATATCAAGTATTTAAAAAAAAACTGAACACAATACCTACTCATCTTTTACACATTTTTCAAGGTGGTTTTTTTTCTCCGTTCAATCTAACCAATTTTTGGGTCTATCTATGAGGAATGTTACAAATTTAAAACCACGAACATGTTCTACACAATTTTCTCTTTCAAATGAGATCCATGATGACATACTTTTACACGTTTTTCAAAGTATCAAATATTCAAATATGAAAAGTATTCATACAAAATAGAAAGTATTCATACCTAAGATATCAAATATTCATATATAATTCATCAAGTATTTATACTTAAGATATCAAATATTTAAAGAAAAAAACTGGACTCATCTTTTACACGTTTTTCAAGGTGGTTTAATGATTGACAAAGTTAGTTATACCGTTATGGAAGTTAATTGGGAAATGAATCAACTGTGGGTACAATGCGGATACTCAACTGCGGGTACCAAAATAATTATTCTTCCATTAAATATATAATTGATGACAGTTGCATTTTGATCAAGTGAAAATAATTTTGACAGGTGCTTTAGTTTCAAGTTCATCATTTGTAACCCTAAAAAATGCACACTTGATTATTTAAAAATGTAGATTTGATGTTTTAGATATGCATTCTCATTATTTCATAATGTACATTTAATGATTACAAAATACACACGTGGCTACAAGTTCATCTTTCGAACCCTAAAAAATAGACACTTGACTATTTCAGAATGTATATACATTTGATATTTTAGATATCCACGCTCATTATTTCAGAATGTACATTTAATTATTACAAAATACACTCGTGGTTATTGTAAAATATACACTTTCCTATCTCGGTCAAATATATATTTATTGACAACTGTATTGTATTTTGATCAAGTAAAAATAATTTTGACATATGTCTTTAGTTTCAAGCTCATCATTCAGAATCTCAGAAATTTACACTTAATTATTTCAGAATGTACGCTTGGTGTTTCAAATATCCACATTTATTATTCCAATAACCTCTAAATTACACACAGCTATATATATTACATAATGCATACATAGCAATTACATGATGTTCACTTAATAAATATATATTTCTTATTCAGTTTTTTTTTTCTTAAAGTTAGATAAAAATAATTGGAAGAAGATATCTTGGAGGGGAGAACTTGAGTATAATATCCCAAAAAATAAAATCGTCGGTAGCTACTTGAAAAAAATTAAATACAGAGAAAGCCGGAAAAAAAACTTTGCACTGAAAAGAGAGAATTGGGCCAAAACATAAAACCCATTAGAAACTGTAGACTCAAAAGGTAGAACTGGGCCCAACATAAAGCCCATTAGAAACTTTGGGACTCAAAATATAGAATTGGGCCCAAGTAAAGCTCAATAATGCCAATTTGTGTTTCTCATGTTTCAACGCCTCTTCAGACAAATGGCCCCGAGTTTTGTCAGAACTACTACTTTGCCATTCCTCTTTCATTCAATTCAACCCTCTGGCCCCGTCGTGTGGGAGAGATTTGTTCTCAGCAAAACCAAGAAGATTCGAAGCTGAAGCGATTGAACTTGAATTTGATCACCACATCTTTATTCTCCAGGTTTGTGATTTTGATCTCGTTTGAACTAATCAAAGGTCTGATCGTACAATTGTCGAAATTAGATTGGAGATCTGACCGATTTCGCCTATTTATTCGTTCAATTTTTGGGCAGGATGGAGGGAACAAAGGCAGGTAGAGTAATGGGGATTTTCTTAATGGTAGCGCAAATTGCTCAAGTGCTTTCATTACCTACCACAGCTCCAGCGTTTCTCTGGACCCCTCACGATTATGGGTACTTATCTTATTTGATTAGTTTGCGAACTTCTGCATTTTGAGTTGGATTTGATCGTTATTGGTTTCAACCTGAGATGCTTTTTCATAATTCGAATAAGTAGCCTGAAAAGATTTTTCTCAGTTTGGAATCTGAGCAGTCAATGGAGTATCCTTTTGGGGGCTCGATCTGTAATTATTTAGACTATCAGTATGCTATTTAGTTACTTGACCACTTAAAAGTGCAATCAATTTGTATGGGAGGACAAGTAATACAGAAATTACAACAAAACTATCATGTATTAACTAATTGTTATTCATTTTATCAGATTATCTTATGATGGCGCTAAAGATTTGATTAATTACCAAACAATTTCCTCAAAAGATCTTGCCAAATCTGTCTTTGATGAAGCCGGTTGGTCAAATATAGTTGTGAGTACACTCCTCCTATTACTTAATATATTAAAGTAGCTTGATACTATAATATCTTCATACTATGATTTCTTTCATCAAAAACACAAACTTCTATAAATATATTTCACTCAAACTGTTTGGCTTATATTTTCTCATTTCCTATCAGTGTACTGGACAGAATGGCCATGCCAAGGTGGATCTTGCTCTGGTTTTTATCGGCAGAAAGGTACTTATCTTGTCTTGTGTTATGTTTTGTGTGTCTGTGTGTTTTGTTTATTTTATTTTAAGTTTCAATATAAGTTTTTTTCTTTTTTTTTTTCTTTTGTTACTATTCTGACTTGATATCTTGCAGTTGCACTCGTCAGACCTATCTAAAAATAAGCAACAGGATCCCATACTCACAGAGACCTTGAAGGTAAATACTTATACTATTGGTAATGATGTTTCTCTCTTCTAGTTTTAAACAAGTTTAAATCAGGTAAATTGGTGTGGGATTTCAGTACTGGGGGTTGTTTTCCTACCACTTCATTTTTTCTATTGGCAAGAATTTGGTTTCAAAGCAGCACAGTACCAGGCATAGTACCAAGTAGGCAAGTACCACTGCTGTTATCTAGTGCATGATTTTTGGGAAGAGTTTGGCTTGGAAATAGCATAATTCCAGCCCCACTGCATACCAGTGCTGTTATGTACTTACTGGTATATGGTTCTTAGTTGTGACACAGATTGACTTGGAAATAATAGAATACCAGCCCCACTACGTACCAGTGCTGCTATTTACTTACTGGCGTATGGTTCTTAGTTGTGACACTTGTTTTATGTATTTCTTTTGACGTGTCTCAGATGTCATTTACAAGCTCCAATTTTTCAATGGCTTTTCCTTATGTGGCTACATCTAACGGAGAGGAAACTGTACAAAATGCATTGGTAACAGAATTCTCTGAGAAATGTGGCCAGGGTTTTGGTGATAGCCTTGTAATCAATGACATTGATAAAGTCCAGGTATTTACTTATAAAGCACGCTTCATTGCTATATGTATTTAACTTTGTAGGGATATCATATGAAATTTTTTTAATTAAAATTTATAATATATCAAGTGAATAACAGATTATGAGCTTCTTTTGGAACAATGCACTTTGTTCCTTAAATATGGAATATCATTGACTCAGAATTGCAAAAGAAGGGGACCAGTTATTCTGAAATAATATGGATTCGTTTTTTAACTATGAAAATGAATTTCAGGAATATGTTGCTCACACTATGGAAAGGACCGAGAAGGAGAAAACAGATGTCATTTTGTATAGTAATGACGGCCTCAAGGAACTAAACGGTGGTAAATTAGAAGGTAAAGCTCGATTAAAAAGGTTTATTTATACAATTTTTTTTTATCCAAATTGTACTTGTTATATTACCCATTTTGCTATGAAAATATTTTTCTTGTTAGTGGACAAACACCAGAACTGTGGTCTACTCAAAAAGTAATTATCTATCTTAACTGTTTTGTGTTAACTCTCCCAAGTTTGTTATTGACTAGTTTTTATTCGAGTTAGCAAAAACTCAAATATGTTAAAGATCAAGTGCTATTTATTTAATTTATACTAATTTTCATTTATTTTATGGTTTAAATCAGGTGAGATTTTGTCAGAACTTGTGAGCTTGTTAGAGAAGTCTGGTGCCAGGTACACGTTCCTTTATGTCTCTGAGCCATACAACCACCGTCGACATGGCACTCACACACCATTGGCTAGGTTTCTTGAAGAAACCAATACCAGCAGTTCATCTAAAACAACAAAATGTGATGAAGTATGCAAACTCAAGGCCTCACTTCTTGAAGGATTGTTTGTTGTAAGTCAACCTTTGTGACATTTTTAGTATATGCAAAGAGCACCCAACAATTTGGAGATGTTTTTTACATAATACAATATCATTTAGAAGTTTCCAGAATTATATGTGTGTTCTCCTAAATTACAAAAGCCAAATGGCTAATGTCAATCTAGATGCTGAGTTTTGTATACCAAGTTCATGATCAGTAGTTATGTCTACTTGGTGCTTTTTGAACATGAAAAACCAAAGTCGGACTTATGGTTCGCACTGCATTTTTGGTGTACCCTGCAAATGACCCTTTAATAATTTTTGGTATTTGCATTATTTGTTTTATAATATTTCAGGCAATAACATTGCTGATAATATTGATTTCGGGTCTCTGCTGTATGATGGGGATTGACACCCCTTCAAGATTTGAAACACCCCAAGAATAGCTTGATTCCAGAGAAAGCAATTGTAGAGGGCATCTCTTGTGAGAGATGGTAATGGCTCGGTTTATTGAATGCTTTATTTGTTGATATGTATATTTTGCCCCCTTGTGACCATTTACAATGGTTTTAGGTTTTGTTGTAAAAGTGCCACTGTCAAAGATGAGACATTTTTCAGACTTTAGCATTAGATTTTTTCAATGCCCCTTTTGAATAAGAGATTATGTAAAACCTTCACATATTTTGAACTTTTTTAATAATTGTTTTGTATCATCTCCTGGCTTGTAAGTCAGTTCCTGGTACCAAATCACATGAATATACAATTAATTTTCTTAATGTTATTTTTGCTTAGTTGCTCTACTTTCAATCTTTACGTGTCGTACCAAATACTTCGATTATTATAGTAATGTTCATTAATAACTGTAGCAATTGTAGTTGCACCCATACTGTCAAATCTTTATGAGATCAAATTATGGTCTCATCTCACTTTTAAAATCATTTGGTTTATGGGCTCAGGTTATTTTGAGCACCGAAATCAAGTCATTGGGCTCAGGCCAGGCCATTTTTATATTTCGTTTGGTGATTATCAGAACTTGAGACCATTTCGGTCAACAAAATTGGTTCGGCTTAGTTTAGTTTATTTTATCTTGTGCGTGAATCATTTTAATTTGTTTGGACCATGTTTGGATAATGGTTTAGTCAAACTTTGGGTGCATCTCGTGTTATTTTTTTCCCAGGTTTAGGCCGCTTTGTGTTTGAAATGATAGCATATTTTTTTTCCTATTTGCTGATTTTATTGGACTTAAGTTTTGAGTCCTGACTTAAATTTCAACCAATTTTTAGTAGTAGTCATATTTCAATTCCATGAGATATATTTGCAGGTTCTGGGTTAGATTTTGGTAAATTGATATATAGGTATATTAATTATATTGTAACAGGTTGGATCCAATAACAATGTTTATTGACGTATCCTTATGTTACAATCTGTTGCTTTATTGATTTAGTTTTAAAATTCTAAATAACAAATTGAAAAATGGATCTTATACTACCTCATTAACAATCTATATAATAAAAAAAGATTACTAGAGTAGTTTTTATACAAAATCAAATTAAATTGCAGTTGAAATTAATTATGTCTACCTTTCTTTTTTTCACTTTTTGACCATGTACCAGATGAATCCCCAAATTTATAATTATTGCTGCGTAAGTATTGTCTGTGGGATAGAACAATATCAATAGCTTGAGTTTATCACTTGAAAATTTAGATTTGAAATATCGTCGCAAAAGAAAAAAAAAAATGTGCTGTGATGAGAGGATACAAAGGAGAGTTCTTATTTGATCATTCTTTTTGAGAAACTTCTGTGTTTTGTCAATTACTTGAGTTTATATCATTTGAATTTATAATTTTTTGCTAGAACATTTTGCTACTTGTTTCATTACATAATTAACAAGAAGTTCATAAAAGACAAAAGTATGAACTTTCTTCTTTTAGGAAGGCTATTAATTTGGCCATTCTTTAATAGATAAAGATAATGTAGAAGGAATAATAATGTTGACCACAAATATACTAACTAAGAAAGGAACTGATATTTCCTTTCTGAAGGCAAAAAGTGTTAATTTCTCAATGTAGTCACATATCATGTGTCAATGAAGACGCAACAAAATACATGATGGAAATGGGGCCACATCACTACCACTCAAGATTAGCATACGTACTTCATGCAAGAGCCTAACATACGACTATGCATGCTTTCATGTACTATTTAATCAAATAATACATGACCAGATGGCCTAGTTCAATTTGGCAATAGCTTCTAAAGAGAACCTTTTTTCTTGCTTGATCAGTCATAATTCTTTGTAGCACTATTAGGCGAGGTTGGTCACACTTTACGGCCTCTTTTAAAGGTGTTAATTTATTGTGACAAATTTGTGCTTTTGTATCTTACTACAGTGTGATACATAAAGGTTTTTTGGAAGTTGCTACAATATGATTAATTACAGGTGATGATTTTCAAATTGTCGGTACCAAAGAAACCAATGGGTTGCAGAAATGATGCCACATGTTATATAATTTTGGGTTTATAGGAAACATGTCATTGTTGGTATCTACTTCATACTTTGAATCAAGAAACAATAATGGAGTAAGGTCTATTTCACTTTGGAGAATTTGGATATAGCTTCCAAACTGAACCTTTTTTAAAATTTTTGGAGAATTTGGTGATAGCTTAATTCCAATCTGAACTTTTTGGCATGTGAACTAATTATCTGATAGTCAGATGTAGTAGTGGTCATTTTCAAATTTGCACCTAGAAATGACAACCAACAATTTAAATTCAAAGATGTTGAAAGCGCCAATTTCCAACTCATTGACTTGATTTAATTTCAACATGCATGATTGCCTCAATATCTTAATTTTTGGTACTAATATAAGTTTTTCCTTTTTTCTTTTTCAGAAGAGGTTGGAGATTAAACCATCCAACAGTTTAATATACATAAAAAAATTTATTCGGATTTCAAATTTTACGATATTTCATATAAAAATATTATGTCTTTGTCATTAAACCAAAAAATTAATGTTTACGGTATCAACGCAAGTTGAAGCATTATTAGATTTAAAACAAAGTTGCAATTAAACAAGTCGACAAAAATATAAGGAAAAAGAAGGTATTGACAATTGACTGTAACTTTATTCAAAATTAAAAATCAATTTGAAGCATTATTAGATTCAAAACAAAGTTGCAATTACACAAGTCGACAAAAATGTAAGGAAAAAGAAGGTATATATTGACAATTGACAGTAAATTTATTTGAAATTTAAAATCAAATTGCGGACAAATTTGAAGTCAACGAAGTTTTGGGTTCTTAATTGTTGCACGTGCAAATAGACTCCTAATTACCAACGCGTTATTTTAGCGGATTTATCTTTATTTTAGTTATTTTTTCTTTTTCTTTTTTCTCTGGTTTGTTCGGCACAGCCACTTGTTCCGTTAAAAAGATCGTTATCACGGAAGGCTATCAATAATTGAGGTGGCAATAATTTGAAATTTTGTATGGTTGAAAATTTGAAAGGTTTTAAGTGATCAAGGCTTAGTCTTTCCAAATAATTTTTTTTAGGTTAAAAAAGTTTAACCGAACTATAGGAAATTCATGCTCAACATAAAAATAATAAGAAACTGAGTAGTCATCACCCTTTTAGTTTATATATAGTTTAGCCACATGCATTATTATATTACTTAGAATTGGTCTAATTTTATACCATGGACTATAATTTGTAGATGGTATTCAAATTCAGCTAGTATATATATTAAATACAAGATGGATACTTTATGTTTATGATATGAATAATTAAATATAGTTTTAATTTTCACAAAATCTAAAGTGTGTACTTTAATCAAGTTATTACCACTTCAAGGGGTAGATTTTAATGGTTAGATTGTTTTATCCCTAGATCTTATACAAAACAAATAGAGAACTCACCTATTCTAAACATGAACGTATTGTTTGTACATGTATCAAAATCAATATATAATTAACATATGTTTAGTTGAACTTTCGGTTGTTAAATAATAATGAAAAGAATAATTAACATATGTTTCAGTAGTTGAGAATCAACTTTTGGTATAGTGGAAAAGGCAATGCTCTGTGTGTGGAGAGATTGTAGGTTCGAAATCCGAAATAAGTAATTCTTTGTAGATATTAAATAGTTGGATGGATTGACCTATAACCTTTACTCAAAAAATAAAAATTGTTCCAGTTGTTCAAATTTGAGTTTTGGGATTTTTTTGTATAGAAAATAATTTGATAACGGAATAGCTATATATATATAGATAATTAATTTTAATCTAATATAAACGAAAAACTTTGCATCTTTTGAATGATGGACCTTGTCTTTTTAAAAAACAAATCCTTGGTTTAAAACAAAATACGTCCTAACATCTAATAACATTAATTAAAACTACTTTTTGTGGCACAGAATAAGAAACTTTGCTGTGAATATACATCGTTATTGGAACCAATACTAAACAAAAAACAAAAAATCCACTGTAGCATGATTTATGCTTGTGCTTAATTCCAACTATATTTCGCTGTACATGGATCTAAAATTCACCAACTTAATTGGTCTAAGGATCTGAGCTAGCTGTACAAGGATCAGCACTTGATGCAGTACCTCTGCTTGATATGGCTGGAGGGCATATAGAGAGGTGATAGAGAGCGCTTGTTTGCACAAAATCATGTCTATTTAAACAGGGAAGGAAACGAGCTGGCGCCTGCAAAGCTTATATACCAAAATATTATACAGGAAAAATATATGCTGTTGATTATGTAGTTTCCTTTTCTTTTTTTTTTCTTTCTTTTTTTTAAGAGAAAAATGGAGGTTTTAGCTTTTCAATATTATCAAATATTCATAATGAATCCTCTATCCGGATTCGAATTTGCGATATTTACACATGAAGGCTATTATTTTTTATCACTAGATCAAAGGCCGGTTTATGTGATTATGTAGTTTTTAGTTTTAATTTTCATGTTTTCATTGACGTAGTATAACTTTTCTTTTTTATTATTTATTAATGTCTATTGGCTTATATATAGGGGGAGAAAAAGGAGGATAGAAGATAAATGAGAAATGAAAAAGGAATAACAGAATATACTTGCAGTACCAAAGAATTTCAGTTACATTATTTTCAGCATGCAATTTCAGTACGTTTTAGTTACTATATATATATGGAGGAGGGTTCCACTGCATTCCTCTTTTGGTGCACCTAACGTGCACTCAAAACTCATATCTTCATTTTCAAACTTCAAATAGTCGATTCGAACCTTCCAACGTGTTCTTCATATTAAAATGTGCTTGGAGACCAAATTTTACATATTTTGAAATTTTTTTACTATTTTTTTCAGAATTTTTGATTAAACTAAACAATAATTTGAAATTCAGCAAAGTGATGATTTTCAAAAATTCTGAAAAAATAGTAAAATTTTTTCAAAAAATGTAAAATTTGGTCTCCAAGCACATTTTAATATGAAGAACACGTTGGAAGGTTCGAATCGACTATTTGAACTTTGAAAATGAAGATATGAGTTTTGAGTGCACGTTAGGTGCACCAAAAGAGGGTGCATTGGAACCCTCATATATATGGTACTAATATGTTGAGTGATTAAACTTAATTTAATAAGAATAGCTAGAAATTTGTTAAAATATACAATATCTTACAACAATATATATCTTGTAGTCTACAAATATATGTATTGATAAAATCAACTGTAGAAAAATATTCTAGAGAGTCCATAAACTTTTTAGTTCTCATAAATATTTAGAATAAAAATAATAGGATGCAGAAATATAATATTAAAATATTTTGGCTAAGTTTTCATGAATCTAGAATAATTTTAAAAGTAAGTATAAATAGAGGTGGAATGCAACTTCAATTGTAATGAAGAAATCAAGCAAACCAATAATAAGAGAGAATTGAAAAGTTTAATTAAGAGCAAACTTGTGTGCTCTCTCTCCACATACTATCTCAAACACTTTTAAAATAAATTAACATAATTAACTTTCCTCTCAAATTATTCATAACTATGCTATTAGAGCTTCAAAATTTCCCAACATAATATATATTGAATTCTCAATTCACCAAATTTCTCATGCATATTAATTACATACATAATATATTGAGATCTCTGCTAAAGGTCGTCCGAAAAAGTTTCTGCTCCAAGATTAAAAATCATGTTCAAATATAAGTAATTTGAATTTATGCATGTTCACTTTTTTTTACTATTTGTGTACTGAATTTGCACGCGCGTTTGTATTAGGAGCGAGATGGAAAGCGAAATTCTTCTAGCCTCTAGCTAGCTAGTGTATTTATATTTTATTACAAATTTCAACCAAATAACTGTACACCTTTTTATAATTCACTAACACATGTTTTAATGAAATATATAATTGTTCTTCACATTTTGGCAATATCATGTACTTCAAATTTTGCAGTTATTATCTTAACTTTAACAACAATTTACAAATTATGATTTCATGTCTGACCCTTCAACATTTGTGGGTCTGCACACAGCTGACAGCACATGCACCTGATCAGCCTCCGCTATTATTATTGCAAAAAAGTTTATATTTATACAACTTTTTGTGCATCTAAAATCTCATTTTTTCTAAAGTAGTAGTCCGGTACGGAAATAATTGGTTTATCCTATTGCAACCCCTTTTTGACTTTTGGATTTACCTAACAGAAGACTTCTTGACGCTCCCTATGTAAATTTATGGTAAATATTTCATCATGCATGTTCGTTATTTTTTATTATTATATGTAGATTACATAAACATAAAACATTCATTTTTTTTTGGAAAATACTGACAGCGGCTGTCAGTGTACTACATAAACATTCATAATGATGCATGAGAAACGAATATATATATTTCCGCATCCGTGACCCTTACCCCGAGAAAAAAGAGAGAAAAAAAAAGAGAGAAGAAGTCTTTAATTCATTTAGTCGACTATGTATTAATCTCATAAAATATGAACGATCATAATATTATATAGATTTATACAGCTTCATCATTCATGAATAATATCAAAATCAATGATTCATATTCGTCATTAAAATTTTATGTTTTGAATTATTGATAGAATAAAAAAAGTTATTGCACCAAATTATTTGTGGTATAAACTTAATTAACCGAGTCAAGAGTTTCTTTGGGAAAAAAAAAATATGGATTTGCTTCTCTGAAGGAAGTTGACTGTCACAAATTCACATCACCAGAAATTATATATAGCAAAAAAAAAAAGTTAATTAAATAAAAATGATAGACATGACTGTGATGCATAGAAAACAATACAAAATATTGTAAAGATTTATGTGATTTAAAGAACTACATTAATTATTACGCACTTCAGAAGAAGCATGCATGTTATCGATGCTTTACATAAGACGCGCTTATAGCCACACTTTTTAATCACTAGTGTTGTAATTAGGCACAAACAGTTTTTTTCACTAGTGTAATTAGGCAAAAACAGTTTATTTATTTATTTATTTATTTTTTGAAATCTTCACAGAAGCTGTGAAGTAGTGAGCATAGCTCGAACTCTCGACTTTTAGGTAGCCACAATCTTAAGACATTTTTTTTCTAGCCAATTGTGCTACTGCATGTCCCATCTGGGCACACAAAGTT
The DNA here is from genome assembly GCA_025461045.1 of Carex parvula. Taxonomy (NCBI): domain Eukaryota; kingdom Viridiplantae; phylum Streptophyta; class Magnoliopsida; order Poales; family Cyperaceae; genus Carex; species Carex parvula. The sequence continues at coordinate 366,845 of JAJGRW010001336.1, forward strand.
ATAGGAGATTAAGATTAGCGCGCACTAGAGTTTCTGAACATAAAATTTTCTTTATTAATACAATTGTTACCGGCGTCTCGCTGGCTAACCTTAAAAAAAAGACACGCATAATTATTAGCGAGTGCTTTAATGACAACTGAGCTAGTTCAGTGAAGAATTACATAAAGTTAATAAGAGTAAATTTCAGTTACAGAATAATGAATAAATTGTAATTAAAGTTAAACCAAGAAGCTAGATTCATAAATAAAACCTTAGAATTAAAACAAAACATTTACATATATATATATACATAACAAATTAAAAAACTGTTACAATGGCAATGTGCACAACACTAGCTAATTACTTGGCACTTGCAGATGTGAACTGGGAGTAAATCTTCAAAATCCAAACCCCCATTTCCCTAATAAAATATCGCAAGTAACATATTTCAATTCTACTCTTTAATTACATAAACCAAAAATCCTTCAAACAATCACTATCTTAATATTCCAAAAGTATCACTATTAGTACGTACAAGTGCCTTTCCAAAAAGATAAGGTTAAGTAGTGGTACAATACAACTACTGGTATCTTTCAAAATGATTCATCGGCGAGACCACTGAATTAGCCATTCCTTGGCCTGGGATCAACCCTAAGTTGTCAAATCCATAATTGTCAACCCAAGGTTGGTTGATTCTAACTTGGCTGCTGCTTGAGAAACTATTTGGAAGAAGAACCTGGTTTGCTTGAGTCATCAAACCCGTCATGCCAGAGAAATTTGAAAAATTAGGCATTGTTGGTGCACTGCTTGCTTCTATACCTGTAGTAACGCTTGAACCTGATATGTCGTTTGAATTATAGTTGGTTGGATCGGTTAATAAATTCATAATTTCTTGGTCATCGTATGAGTTGGATAGATCCGTTTCCGTTGGTTCATCTCTAGTCCTGTTACTGTTAGGGTTCTTCTTCTCGTAGACCCGACATACCACCCATTCATCCTGTGATAAATTATAGAAAATCAAAATTTTAGGTAAACTGTCACTATAAAAAATTAGGTAAACTACACATAGATATATGCGAATCATTAATTATTGGTAAAGACATATCGAACTAAATGTATATATAGATTATGTTTCGGGCAGAAAATATATAGTAATTTCCTAAAAACATAATTGGAGCATATTGTAAACTAAAAAATAAATAACACAAGAAGTCAAGCCGAATAAAGAATAATACTTTGAAAGGTACTAAGTAGACAAACTTAAAACATCGTTTTCATGACCAGGACAACTTGAGAACTGGAAAGAAGTATTCACACTTTGACACAGCTCATGCATGCCAACCAGAATCAAAATAACAAGGGAAAAAGTAAAACTGATAGCAAATCTATACTAAGATTATTTGAACTATGCATAAATTAAATTCTCTTACCCTTGCTACCATTTTCGAGTCGGCAGAGTTGGTCGATTTGCCTTCAAGTCTAAACTCATGCATGACCCAGTTTGTTTTGTCACCCTTTGGAGCCCTTCCCATGTAAAAAACAAGGGTCTTTTTCATCCCAACAAGGACCCTTTTGTTAATATTTCCAAAATTTCTAATGCTGAATATCTCCTTATCTTTTCCTGTTGCCTTCCAATAGCCATTCTTTGTAGCTCTGTTGGTTCTTGTCCCTGTTGGATATTTCATATCCTTTTGGGCGAAGAAATACCATTCTTTTTCACCCATTTTAGCCTTGCCTACAAATGTTTGCCACAGCAAAGCATGCATGTATTAGAGACTAAGTATACAAACCATAAAAAAATGAAAATAAATAACTATACCCCATGAATAAGTCAAATAATTGAAAATTCTTATAAGAAAGCAAATTATGCAAATTAATTAATTAATTAAGAACTTACTTGGAAGCTCCCAGGGTTCACACTTGTTGAGATCTACATCTCCCATGGCTATTGAAGTAAATCTAGGGTTTGCTACCTTCCGACAGAGGTATTTGTCGATGATTTCAGGGTCTGTCGGATGAAATCTGAAGCCCGGAGGTAAATATAATTGCTCTTCTTCATTGTTTGCCACTGCCATCTCAAACGAACTTGATCCTTGCATTAGTTTAAAACCCTAATTTACCAAGAACTATTAGCTTTGCAGAGAAAAAGTGAGAGGAGGTTGTAGTTGTGTACTCTTGTATTATTACAAGAAGAAGAGGATTTTTGAAGAAATTGAAGAGGAATTAGAGAAAGTAGAGAATAGAAGAGGAGGCAAGGTTAAATAGAGCGAGGTTTTGAAGAGCTATAGTTCCGTGCCAATCAAGGAACTGATGTGGAGAAATCCACTTGAAATTAAATTAATATTTTGTTATGGGGCTGATGTTGATACTTTGTTCTCATGCATCTTATCGGTAGATATTCCTAGTTTGGCCCAGTCTTTCCTTTATCATTTTCAAATATAATATTCGATCAACTTTGAATTGCTAAGTATCTCCTACATTGTTTATTCAATGAAGTGGGCTTGTTCATAATATATAGACAACTTCATACAAATCAACTCAATACACGTAAATATATAGGGGATGGCTAGGTTAATATTGAAAGCAAAATTAAAAAAAAAAAAGTAAAGGAAATTTTCTGTATAGTTCAAATACATAATGTATCAAATTGATGCAATTTGAAAACAAATTGGTCATCTAGCAAATTGTTTGAAAGTTTTAAGATTCTATTTTGCAGTCACCTGATCGATGACCTAACAATTATAATTTACACCAAGTTAATTCGATACACAATCTATATCAAGTATATAGAATATTTGTAACGTTTTAGTTTTTATTTTAATTGTTAATACTCTCATATAAAAAAAGGTGGTTAATATATCCCATTCTTTTCTGGTTCCACATAAAATGAAAGATGTATGTTAAAAAAAAAATAAACTTAGTTCTGAAACAAAAGAAAAATGATGTATTATCAAAAGAAAAATAACTAGGATATTCATGTAAATATTGGTATTATTTTTTCATATTTCAGAATCAAATATATATATTGAAAGAAAAGTTAAATATAATTATAGTTGTACGTATGTTTCATATCACATAAGAAAACCCAAAAATATGACTTAGTGGGAAGATGATCACACTCACTGAAGTTGTGCTTTTTCAAAAGTGATAAAATAATTATTTTTAGAAAATAAATGATCAACTGATTGTTTTAGGTTTATTTCTATGTGTCGCACTGGAGATACGAATCATTAATTGCATGTATTTTTTTATAACTTGTTGACGAAAGAATCATGATAAATGCACCTCATAAGAAACATAATTCTCTTTAACCGACTTGAATTTGCTATGTCACCTCATAAGAAACATTGGTTGTATCATTAATTTTTAATTAAGACATTATTTTAATTAAGTTTATGGTCAGATTAATTTTTGATAAATGCAACTGTAAGATTTTTCAAATTCTAAATATTTTAAAATTAATTAAATTATAGCCGATCATTGAAAGTACAGCCTGCTATATTTTTTTAATGCAGTTTTGCAATTTGTTCAATTGAAAATCACATTGGCCAATTCCGAGATTCATGTCTCAGCTAGAATATTTTTTTGCTAGACTACTCTCAAGAGAATTATGTTTCTTAATGATTTGGAAAGGAAATTGTTTAATTCGGATCCTTACAATAATTTTTGTTGTTGGTTGATAGTTGGTACAGAAGAAAAAAATATATTTGTTGCCTGAACTATATGAACTTTTTTGCATACAATATTTATATAAAAATATTATTTTTAAGTAAGAATTATATCAAACGTAATTCTCAAATATAAAATCCTTATTATGACCAGCACCTAATTATTTCAGAAGAATTAAATTTTAGAAGTATTAATTAGCTAGATTGGTTTGAGTAGTGATCTATGAAATATAAATCGATCAAGTATATTCCTTTTTAATGTATGATAATTTGAGGGACAGAAAAAAAATTTATCCCGGGCAATTTAGTCATTCTTGCTCAAACTTTAAATATTGGGTGTTCATTACTAATATGAAAATTGTTAAGTCTTATTAGCAAAAGCAGTTAAAATAAGATTAAAACCAAAACTATATATTGACTGAATTATGATAAGATTAAAATCATAAATGGAGGCCAGGTCAGGTATTGTTAGAACGTATCAATTAGTACCTCCTATTTAATTCAGTTTTTTATTTGTCATATCGCAACTTCCCAGAAACTATTGAATTTGAACAGGTAAAACACAAGAAATTACATGGGTCTCTATGTGTGTTGCGTTTATTTAAACTAACTACTTTCCAATTTGCTCTCTTTTTTTCTTTAAAAAGGGGGAAAGAAATCAAATCTAGAGTACATCATATTTTTTTTCCTTCTTATTTTCTAAAGGTGCTATATAGGTATATAGCCGAGTCTCCGGAAAAGAATACTGTGAAGTCAAGTGGTAAAATAATATTAAAAAATGAATACATTGACTTATGTACTTTTTTATCGTTTGAGTTTATACTCAATTAATTTGAAAATTTATAAATTTTGTATGTAAACGCATTACTAATGAAGTAGATCAGTTTCAACGGTTTGAATTCATCGTTTAAAATCAATGATAGATATTGGAGTTAAGCTTAAGAAAAAACTTGGTGGGCTTAGTTCTACTCTGGATGTATATAATTCAGAAAAGGTATTGTCCCCCACCCTTCTATCCCCGTAAAATCCCCGCCCACCATTTTCACGCGGTTTCAAACCGTCGAACTCTAACTACCTGACCTTTCTTTTTATAAACTTTCCTCATTCGCAATCTCTTTCTCCCTTTACCAAAACTTTCCTCATTCGCAATCTCTGATCTCTCTCCCCAATGCCAATTTCCGATCTCTCACTTCCAAACTACCTTACTGGCTGTAGCAGAGAAAGCACCTATCGACCACTGTGGCGCCGCGCTCACCACGCTCACCGCTCACCGCTGGAATAATCCAGTAGTTCTGTTTCCATCGACGTCGAGCGCATCTCCTTTGGCGGACAGGTTTCTCTTCTTTTCTCCCACTCTCTCTTTCGGTTTTCTTTTTTCCTCAAGTTAGCATTCCAAAAAATAATAAACTAAAAAACCACGGTTTTTGGGCAATTTTAAATCTACCATGGCCGCACTGGTGTTCTGCTGCCTCATTTACGGGAGACCGCAAAATGCTGATGTGGACCTTGAAAAGGGGCTACATAATGCCGGTGCGGCCCTCCCGACTGAAATCTGTAATTTATTTTGTGTTTTTTGTTATAAAAATACTTTTACTTGTTTAAGTTAAAATTTGTTTTAATTGAGTGAAGTTTTATCCCCGTAGCAATTTCTTTGCACAATTCAGGGTAATTAGACTAAATTGGCTAAATTGAGGGATACATGATGTTTTCTTTGGCTTAAATTTCAGAACTTGGGTCAACTCGATCTTTGTTTATGTCGCATAATTACTTGAATACTTTGTTATTGTAAATAATTTGCTCTTCATATGCTGCTAGGAATTTCTAGCAGAGGGTTTAGAGAAGACCTCGACTGGGTTGGGAAGTGTATGTGCAGATTTTATCTTTTCCTTTGCTTCAATTCTCTGCTCATAATTAAATACTATTTAAGAGGCGTCCCATCTGTTAATTTGGTAAAAATGGTCATTTGGAGTAGTCATCTCTGGTACTGATTTATCCATGGTTAAAAAGCTCGGTTGATCTCTCGATCTCCAATTCCTTTTATTCAAATATGACCCTGAAATTTTTTCAATTGAAATACATGTGAGCACTAGCCTCGGGAGTCTCGGGAGGAGGATTGCCAAACGCTCCAGTATATCCTATGAAAAATCAAATATAGTAAGTTTCTAGTATCACTTGAGAAAGTTTCAAAATTTTCAGATCTCCTTTAAAACCGAAATATCGTGTTAGAGTCATAAGTAGATATGATTAGGGGAGTTCATGCTTGTACTTGAATTCATAGTTTGCAGAATTCTTGCATTAGGTTTACAGAATTCTTGTATTAGGTTTACATAATTCTTGATTGAGGTTTACAAAATTTCGACATATTATTATAGGTTTTAAACACTTGAAATCATCTTAGATTTGTAGAATTCATACATTAGGTTTACATAATTTTTGACTGAGGTTTACAAAATTTATGCATTATGAGAAGCATTGGATTTTGTAAAATCAATGGGGCAGGAGCAAAAATATACGGTGTCTTCGGATTGCCAGTTGTTGGTGGAAGCGGTGCTAAATGATAGTTATGTTAGACTTTTTTATGTTTGCATTGATTTGTAATAAATGTTATGTTTGGTGAAAAATATGTATATTTTTTATTTGCCATTCATTTGTTTATATTGTTATGACTTATTTAGTTATTCTAGTGATAATAATTATGTCACATTGTCAGACAAAATAATTGATGTGTTTTGAGGTTGTTGTTATGTATATAGAGTATCACATTATAGGATTTTACAATAAGGTTTATAGAATTTAAAAAATAAAATTGTAATTTTAGATGCAACACATCAGAAAAGATAAAATTCATAATTTATAATTTAGGTTTACAGAATTCAAAAAAGGAGTATCTAGATGCAGAATTAAATTTTTTTTTGAAAAAAAGTAAAATTTCGAAAAAAATTAGAATTTGAAATTTTTTACCGGATTTACAGTATTTAACGAAACTGTCTACGGAGTTATGCAATAAGATTTACAGAATTCAAAAAATTGAAAGAAGCATCTAGATGCAAAATTAAAAAATTTAAAATAAAATAAAATTTTGAAAATATTATTTAAATTTGAAACTTTTTACCAGTTTACATTATTCAACGAATCTGTTTACAGAGTTATGTAATAAGGTTTACAAAATTCAAAATAATTGAAAAAAATTGGGAAAAAAATTTTGAAATAAAAAAATTTTGAATTTTTTTTTAACTAGTCTACAAAATTCGAAGAAAGGTTTACAGAATTTAAAGTGGTTCCAGTTAGTTACTATGAAAAGCTGTTAGAGATCTTCTAGATGTGGTCTCAGTGGTCCTGGTCAAATGTCTAAAAGTGGTCCCAATCAAAACAGTTAAAGTTGTTAAATTGAAGGTTAAAGTGAAGGTTATTGGGGACCACACGGTAATGAAAAGTTGTTATGTTTGCAGGATTCGTTAAATTGGTTTACATGATTTAGTATTGAAGTTTACAAAATCTCGTAAATTCAGAGATAATCCGGAGATTGGTGTCCAGGGACTATTAGCATCTTCCTATATAATTATATCACTGGAAAAAAAAATGATGCAATAAAAAATATATGACAAATGGAAGGGTGAAAATGAAATATATAAATAGTAAGAGGAGGGTTCCCATGCCTCATGGCTTTCATACCTCATCATACCTCATGTTTTATATCTTCATTTTCATAGTCTAAATTGTCAATCCGAACTGTTCACCATGATATCCATACTAAAATATGGTTGGGGATGAAATTTTATAATTTTTGGAAATTTTTTGCTATTTTTTAAGATGGGTAGAAAATCACTGTTTTTTAAACGGTCCAAAAACAATGATTTTGTACCCATCTTAAAAAATAGTAAAAAATTTCCAAAAAATATAAAATTTCATCCCCAAACATATTTTAGTATGGGTATCATGTTGAACGGTTCAGATCGACAATTTGAACTTTGAAAACAAATATATAACGTATGAGGTAGATGAAGTATGAAAAATATGAGGCATTGGAACCCTCCTCAAATAGTAAACATGACCAAGGTTGTCTTAGCAATAAAATACAGAATAACAGAGAGAAAAAAGTAAAAAAGAAACCGTGTCAGATCCACGTCGTTATACTGATGTGTCAAAGCTGTTTATAGCTCACGTCCAGCTCAATTAATGTTTTTATCTTGATTTTACAATTTGTCTTGCTTACTATTTCTTCTCTTCTAAGTCATACGGTACTGATCAGTACTTTAAGAGTCGGTGCACCACGCTGTTTTCATTTTAATAAAGCGTATAACTTGGTAATCAAAGTTAACTAATAATATAATATACACATGCATCAATGCTTACTTAATTATATGCGAAAGGTCCAGCAAATTGTTTGATGCTTTACAGTTTTTTATTCAATAATATTGAAAAAATAGCAAATCCGGGTGAGAATTGTGCTGAATAAAAATGAGTACAATATAAGAACCCTAGAAAACATAAAATAGAGAAAAAAATTACAATTTTAAACCTGCGGATGCTCCTTTTTTTGTATATTTAAATTTTTAAACCTGTGGTGTGTACATACTTTGACATTCACATGAAGGTGTTAAATAAATAAATGGAGATATTAGTCAAATTGCACAGTTTTCTTGTACTTGGGTATGAATATGATTTGGCAAAATAATTAACAGGTAATAATCCAGAAGAATTGATAGTACCCCACTAGTTGGATAGCAATTTCCATGTGGCAGCATTAATTAAATAATGAATAATAACAAAATGTATATCCGGAAACACTGTTCCCACTTTATGACACAAACTTGAAATTTCACTTGTCTAGAGGTATGGCTAAGTGGGCCATACTACAATATTTATTTAACTGCCAATTGGAAATTAAGAATTATATTCACAATCATATTTAGTTAACCACCATGATAACCAACAACAGACATATCACAATAAAAATACAAATATATTTTACTGTTTAGATATGTCATCATCAAATTTGACATAATTAGATATAGTTAGTTACTGAACAAGTGTAAATAAAACTTGACGTTAATTTCTAAATCATCGATAAGGACAAACCGTTTTTCATAGTGTACCAACTTTAATATATATATTCTCTCAAAATTAGAAAGGATATATCTATAATTTTAATACTTTTTATTATGATAATTATTACACCACTTGCTATGGTTTTCAAGTAAAATTTGTTGTCTAATTAAATATTTCTGCTAGTAGGTTTTCCACTTAATCACGCAAAAGAAAATTTAACTAATACAATGGTACAGTTATCTTACGTTGAACCCATTCAGGCCCAACATTGGCCCATTAATCAGGCCTATAACACCTTGTCAATTTTATACGCCCCAAATCGAATTATTAATGTCATTTTGTTTTCTTTCCGGCTCATATAATCACATTTTTTTTTATTTTTAAAAGACATTCTCTACTAGAACCGTACCATTACTGACAAGAAGAGTACAAGTCAATCCTTTTTGGTAGACTGGTCTCATCCGTTACAATTTAAATTTTTAAAGTACCCAATTACAGTTTCTCTTATATCAGTATGTATATAAATTCTCATGACGAGAATAATTATAACCGTGCTTACCGAAATTTTTATTTATAGCACAACTTCAAAAAAAAAAAAAAAACCACCGTTTATGGAAATTTCAAAATTCACCATGGCCGCACCGCTGTTGTGCGGACCCATTTCAGGGAGACCGCACAATGCCGGTGCGGACCCAGGGCCGCATAATGCCGGAGCGGAACCTATTCTTTTATAATACGTTTTTGGAAATTTCATTTCACACTGTCATCCATTCTCTCTCCTGGACAACAACCTTTGATCTGTAAGTTTTTTCTCTTCTTTTCATTTTTTTTAATTTTCAGTAGGCTAATAATTAATTTAATTAATTTTTAATTTTAGGTTTATTGTGTATTTGATTGAAAATGGCTCTTATGGTATCCATTTATACTGGTGGGGATGTTTTAACAGATCCTAATGGGATTTATTATAGTATCGGACCTGTTATTGTGATTCCGGTATTGCCGGGTACTGATTATATGAGACTTAAATCAAGTATATGTCAGAGTTTGAGATTGGATCAGGGTTAGTATGACCTTAAAATTGAGGCTAAAAATAGCATACCGTCTAGTTCAGCACAAACATGGTTCCAACTCTTTCTAATTCAGAATGAGGGAGTCTGACAGGTATTGTACAACAAAACTATGAGTTTTTTCTAGAGGTGCATACAAGATAATTGACCTATATGTGGAGGTTACCAGAGCTTGGCGTACCAACCTAGTTATGAGGTTAATCCAATGTTGTAGTCGGGGTAACTCATCCGGCTTTAGTCCGTCCCCTGTCCAAATTGACCAACCATCTAGTAGCCGAGCCCCAGTTCAGAGGGACCGACCCTCCAGTAGTCGGCCCTCCCGTCGGGCCCCACCCCGGACTAACCAGCCTTCATCTAGTCGGACCGCTCATTGGGGTCAATCTTGTGATCCGGATAAAACTGATGGAATAGTGGATCCGAAATTATTAGAGGCAGAGGAAAATTGGGGTGTGTTGATTCTGAGGATATGAGCGATGATAGTGACGAGGAATATACCGGGCCTGTGCTTAGACGAGAGAGGACTTTCAAGGTCGATCGCAGATTTCGGATAATGGATCGCGAGTTTCAGCACCCAATTTCGGCTATTAATGACACATCAGGGTTTCAGGAAACAAATTCGGGTTTGTTTGGAAGGAGGGCAGAGTATGAGAATGAATTGTCTGAGGGACAAACATATGACTCAAAAGAGCAAATGAAGAGCGCAATTGTCAGGTTTCACATATTTTGCAACAAAGAGATAAGGATACGCACAGTGACACCACTAGAATTATGTTCAAGTGCAAGGAAAGTAGATGTGGCTGGTACATACTTGCAAAGGCCACCGGTTACGATACACAATGGCGTGTCTCCAAGTGCTCAACAAAACATTCCTGTCACGCGGATGCGACAAGAATAGATCATGCACAGTTGTCGGCTAGTATGGTTGCCGATTGTATATCGGCTCACATGAGAAATGATGTTGATTTGAGTATCCAAACTGTCAGAATCGTTGTTATTAAAAGATACAACGGTCAGATACCGGCGTACAACAAATTTGAAATTTCACTTGTCTAGAGGTATGGCTAAGTGGGCCATACTACAATATTTATTTAATAACCAATTGGAAATTAAGAATTATATTCACAATCATATTTAGTTAACCACCATGATAACCAACAACAGACTTATCACAATAAAAATACAAATATATTTTACAGTTTAGATATGTCATCATCAAATTTGACATAATTAGATATAGTTTAGTTACTGCACAAGTGTAAATAAAACTTGACGTTAATTTCTAAGAGAAGGGATCCGATTACAACACTTTTGAGTTACCACAAAGTTACCACAATCATTTTTTTCATTTTCAAAGTCCAAATCGTTAATCCAAATCATTCAACATAATCTCCATAAAATGTGCTTGTAGATCAAATTTTACATTTTTTTGAATTTTTTTACTATTTATTAAGATGGATACAAAATTCAATGGTTTGAATTTGACTAGTTTTTATAAAATACTTAATAAATAGTAAAAAAATTCAAAAAAATGTAAAATTTGATCTGCAAGCACATTTTATTGTGGAGATCATGTTGAACGGTTTGGATCGACGATTTGGACTTTGAAAATAAAAAAAATAGTTGTGGTAACTTTGTGGTAATTCAAAAGTGTTGTAATCGGATCCCTCCTCAATTTCTAAATCATCGATAGATGACAAACCAGTTTTCATAGTGTACCAACTTCAATATATATATATATATATATATAGATATAGATGGGCTATTGTGTTTTGCAAAGTAAAACACCCTCTTTACTTCGGGTCATATTTTTATTTTTGAAAATCCAAACAACCGATCCGAACCGTTCAACATGTTATAAATATTGAAATGTGATTGGAGACTAAATTTTACATTTTTTGGAATTTGTTTACTTTTTATTAAGCCACTTTGAAAATTGCTGATCCGGTGGTCCAGAAAATTTTACTGTTTTTTACTGTTCACAGTGAATCAGCGATTTTCAAAGTGGCTTAATAAATAGTAAAAAAATTCCAAAAAATGTAAAATTTAGTCTCCAAGCACATTTCAATATTTAGAACATGTTGAACGGTTCGGATCGGTTGTTTGAATTTTCAAAATAAAAATATGGCCCGAAGTAAAGATGATGTTTTACTTTGCAAAGCACAATAGCTCATATATATATATATATATGATGAGGGATCTAGTTACCACAATTTTGAGTTACAACAAAGTTACTACAACTATTTTTTACATTTTCAAATTCTAAATCATCGATCCAAACCGTTCAACATAATCTCCACAATAAAATGTGCTTCCAGATCAAATTTTATATTTTTTGAATTTTTTACTATTTATTAAGTATTTTACAAAAACTAGTCAAATTCACAACATTGAATTTTGTACCCATCTTAATAAATAGTAAAAAAAATTCAAAAAAATGTAAAATTTGATCTGCAAGCAAATTATTGTGGAGATCATGTTGAATGGTTTGGATCGACGATTTGGACTTTGAAAATGTAGAAAATGATTGTGGTAACTTTGTTATTAACTAGATCCCTCATATATATATATATATATATATATATATTCTCTCAAAATTAGAAAGGATATATCTATAATTTTAATACTTTTTATTATGATAATTATTACACCACTTGCTATGGTTTTCAAGTAAAATTTGTTGTCTAATTAAATATTTCTGCTAGTAGGTTTTCCACTTAATCACGCAAAAGAAAATTTAACTAATACAATGGTACAGTTATCTTATGTTGACCCATTCAGGCCCAAAATTGGCCCATTAATCAGGACTATAACACCTTGTCAATTTTATATGCCCCAAATCGAATTATTAATGTCATTTTGTTTTCTTTCCGGCTCATATAATCACATTTTTTTTTATTTTTAAAAGGCATTTTCCACTACAACCGTAGCATTACTTGACAAGAAGAGTACAAGTCATCCTTTTTGGTAGACTGGTCTCATCCGTTACAATTTAAATTTTTAAAGTACCCAATTACAGTTTCTCTTATATCAGTATGTATATAAATTCTCATGCCGAGACAAGAATTATAATCAGTGCTTATACATACCATAATAGATTAGCCCATTACACCAAGTAGTTTAAATATAAAATCCCATAGTAGACCCAAAAAGAGAAAGGAAGAAAAACCGGTCCAAATTTAGACCGGTCCAGATTTAAACCAGTTTGTTAAAATGATTTTCACCACCTAAATCTTATATAAATTAAAATTGTGCATGCACTTGAATCGGCCTGACTCCACACTTGAATCCCTGATATAATCAGAAACTTGCTAGTGAGACTCAACAAATTTCTTGATTTCTTGAACCAGCTCTTTGCTCCGTTCGCCGGTAACTGGATCCGCCTCGACCGCAAACTTGTTGAGATAGAAAACATGCGGCATGCCACGGCTCATCACCATTTCAACCTCTTTCCCCGCTTTCTTCATTGCTTCGTAGTACTCCAATTGTCTGTCCCTTAACAAATCCAACTCTGTCACCGCCACAAGAAGTGGTGTCACGTTAAGCCCCTCCATTGCCGGTGCATCTTCCCCCATGGGGCACACGTACGGATGGTCCTTTGTTCCACCGGCAGGTACCGCCAGTGTCAGCAGCTTGTCAATCATCTCCAATTTCATGAACAGGTCCTGAGGGTTCTCCAGCTCTGACCGGCTTCGCTTAGATGAAGCAAATCCAGGGTTAAGCAAGATGCCCCCGGCGATTCGAACCGGTTGTAATAGCCCGGGCCCGACTGCTCCCACTCGGGCACAAACTTCATGCACAAGGTTTCCTCCTGAACTATCTCCAATAAGAAAAACACGTGAGAAGTCCCCAGTTTCACGCAACTGTTCAACCACCGGTGTCACCTCCACTTCATCAATGGCAAGTGAGCGGAGCCAGAGGATAGCGGAAAAGGCGGCGTCAATGGCTGCAGGGAGCCGGTGCTCTGGGGCGAGGGGAAGGACAGGAGAAAGTACTGCAGCGATTTGTAGAGAAGTTGATAGTTTGGCATAGAATTCATGATATAAAGCCCAGGAGGGATGTGACACACAGAAACCGCCACCGTGCAAATGGAGAAGGATCGGGAGGCGGTGACTCAGATGACCATCCGCTTCAGGAAGATACATGCGGATTGGAGGATCGGTGGTTAGGTCGTGCACTGTGATGCCATTGCGGGGTTCGCTGTATGGCGCAACAGGGGTTAAGAGCGGTCCGGCCTCAGGTGGGCCCGAACGCTCAACCGTGCCATCGCTGTATAGTTTGAGCCAATTGGGTACCTCTTCAACTATGGTCCGGTTAGTGTTTGCATTTTCAGAGGCCATTGAGGTTAAATATTTTTGCACAATGACAGTTCTCAACTAGAGAGGCATTTTATAATGGATATCATGAGCTATCGATCTGAAGATAGAGATGAATACTTCAGATGGTATTGGAAACCAGAGGACCCTGGGGCCCACACCACAATGCCGACATGTTTGCATGCCTGATTGAAATTTGAAAGAGAATGGAACCGGTGCCTTAGTTTTTGACTTTTTGGTACCCTCTTAAATGCCACAACCGTTGACCTTGTTCTTTTTCACGAGGGATATATCTAGGTCAAATTTTATAATATTTAGTGTTCATTATATATTAGATCAGGAGGCCAGAAATACATGCACTAAAAGAAACTCCTATTGTTGCTCCGTATAAACTCGAAAAAGTTATACATTATGTGGATGCATCTCTCATAAAAAAGAACAAGATTCACAATTTGGGTTTTAAATTTTGAAGTATAAATGGAGTAATTCTGAATTCTGATATTTGGTGACACTGAATCGTGATACTTCTTCCTCTTGAGAAGACTAATTTTAATTTGACCAAGATATACTAATTCACTAAAGCACCGGCGCACCGCCACTGAGAAATAATTATGTTGCACATGCTACATTAACTGGCTCGAGCCTTTTTTTTATTAGTTTATCTTAGTGCCTCTCAAGTCTCAACCCATTTCAAAATTGTATGTTTAATTTGTTTATTTTGAAATTGTCAGTTTTCTAGATATTATGGCCTAGTAAGAAGGTAATAGTGGCCGAAGATGCTGCTTCTCAGCTTCTGGTATTGTTGATAGCATGCAAATGTATCAAAAAATTGACCTCCATCTCAATGAGTTTTGGGTCAATTTCCATTTCTGAATTTCTGGGCAGAAATCCTGTAGGTACAGGGATTTGAGTCATTTTTCATTAATTACACCCAAGTTCAACTGAGTTCCTCTCAAGTCAGATCCCATTACTTTGTTTGAGTCAGGCTGGATTTATGTTTTAGATTGGCTTTGGTTCAGGTTATCAGTCAGTTCCTTTTTTTTTTTGTAACTAGAGGAAAGCTGGAGGTTGAGCCTTCACGTGTGAAACAGAGATTCATGCATTGCCACTAAATTAAATTTTAAGATAAATATGAGAAACAAGCCTCCTACTCAACTAATTTGTGCATTCAGATGTCGAACTTGTAACTTTCCCCATAGAGGACATTGCCTTAAGCCAGGTTATCACTCAGTTTTAGTTGCTTAATTAGGTTCTGGTAGTGTTCAAATTTGCATTTTTTTTTTTTTTTAAACCTTCGCAGAAGCTGCGAAATCGTTAGGAGAAATCAAACTCTCGACCTTTGAGTAACTAATGGTATTAGGACTTTTTTTCTAGCTAAAGAATCAAATTTGCAATTGTTGCCAAATATTTCGTAAATTAAGGTCCATTTAGGTTTCATTTGGACCTCCAATTTTTCTGCCCACTTAGGATACTGTACATGCATGCTTGGAGTGTGACAATTTAAGATCAGAAATTAGGCTACTTCCAGTTAAATATGTATCCAAGCTTCAAGATGGTTATTGTTGAAGTTTGAACAGTCGTTTTAATTTCTAGCTGAATTGGATTCATTCGAGTTGGAGTTTCGTGACTCGACCAAAGTTCAGCTCGAAATGCAGTGAAGATAAAATGATAGCTGTCCTTTGAGTTTTCAATTGAAGTCGAGCAAAACACGAATTTACGAATAATATCTATATTATTTATTTTTTTAGTATTCTCATAAATGAATCGATAAATTAAATATATATTGACGAATTTATAAGTAATGCTCACTGTTCATTAATTTTATAATAATATCTGATTTATAATTGATTTATTCGCAAAATCTATACTTTTTTCTTTTGCTTTCTAAAAATATCAATATTTTATTGTATTATTTATATTTAAGAAAAAAAAATTAAAACAAACTATTCCTTAAGTAGACTTGTATATTAAACCTGAATCATGAATTTTAGACCTTGTTGAATTATTTTCAAATGGTACACATTATTGTTAAAAAAAATAAAAACAATATTAATGATTTCGGCTACCTTTCCTAAGGGCAAAAAAAAATATCGAAACCTAATCTGCATTTATGGGTTCGGTTTAAACAATTTATTACCCTATCAAATAATTAACATAAT
>JAJGRW010001336.1:389602-402742 GCA_025461045.1 Carex parvula
CATCGAATTGAGGTTGGACTTGGATACCCAGAAAGAAATGCAAGGGACCAAGGTCTTTGAGTGAGAATTGAGAGCCAAGAGAGGAAATGAGAGAGGTCACAAGTGAGGCATCAGATCCTGTGACGATAATATCATCAACATAAATCAATACGATGGTAATAGAGGAAGTACCACGTATAAAAAGAGAAGAATCCGATTGCGACGCCTTGAAGTCAAGGTTGGAAAGAGCAGAAGCCAACTTGTGAAACCATGCACGGGGAGCTTGCTTAAGGCCATAAAGCGCCTTTTTGAGAAGGCACACATGGTTCGGGTAGGTAGAATCCGCAAACCCCGGTGGTTGAGACATAAAGACTCGTTCTTCAAGGTCACCATGAAGGAACGCATTGTTGACATCTAATTGGCGAATCGGCCAATGCCTCGAGGTAGCAAGAGAGAGAACAACTCGAATGGTGGTAGGCTTGACCACAGGGCTGAATGTCTCATGATAGTCTAGACCCGCCTCTTGGTTATAGCCCTTAGCAACGAGACGTGCTTTATACCGCTCAATTGAACCATCGGATTATCTTTTGATTTGAAAATCCATTTGCACCCAATGACATTTTGGTCGGGATGAGGAGGAATAAGAACCCAAGTGCCATTTTTTGCAAGAGCATCCAATTCGCGAGACATTGCTTCACGCCACTCGGGTTGCTTATTTGCCATAGTAAAAGAGGTCGGCTCATCAAGAATAGAAGGTGGCAGCGGATGCTTTGTGGTAAGAAAAATCTCGTGATCAGGAAATTGTTTGACGCGACGAGTATTAGCACGAGACCGAGTAGTCATCGGATGAGCTGATCCTGAGAGGGCTGGATCTAAGAGTTGACCAGGAGTAGTCAAAGGAGCCTCACTTGGGGGTAAAGCAGCGGCACTAGAGGGAACTGCAGTAGTCCGAACTGGAGAGGAAACAGAAATGATGCGCCGCTTATACACTTTAACATATGGCGGTCTGTTGGGCTCCAGAGTGGAATTAGCGGGCTCCAAGTGAGACTTGGGCGGTGGTTGGGCTCCAGGGGGCATACCAGGCCGAGAGCAAGGAAATGAAGAAATGTTGGGCTCTAGTAGAGAAGTAGGCCGAGAGATTGGGGAAGTGCTGCGACTGGCAGGCCTGGTATTATGTGAAGCAGCATCAGGTGGTAGAGGCCCAGAGTTCTCTTGAACTGGACCGAGACTGAGAGCAGGAGAAAATAATAGGCAGAGAAGAAATAAATTGCTGCTGAAGTTGAGGCTGAGCCGAAGTAGAACCCAGAGAAGAGGCAAATGGGAATTTTGTTTCATCAAATCGAACATTTCGACTAATGTAGATTTTATTGGTCGGTATATGAAGACATTTGTATCCTTTTTGTGATTGGCAATATCCCAAGAAAACACAAGGAAGAGACCGAAATTGGAGTTTGTGTGAGTTATATGGTCGAATGAAAGGGTAGCAAAGGCACCCAATGACCCGAAAGGAGTAATCGGGAATTTTCTTGAAAAGAAGAGTAAAAGGTGAAGTATGGAGAGGTATGGTAGGAGGGAGGCGGTTTATAATAAAAACCACACTTTGGAACACATGATCCCAAAACTCCAAAGGCATAGAGGAATGAGAGATAATGGCTAGGCTAAGTTCAATCACATGCCGATGTTTTCGCTCCGCTACCCTATTTTGTTGGGGGTATAGGGACAAGAGGTTTGATGTAGAATTTGAGGGAAGAGTCGGGTGAGTGGCTTGAATTCCGTGCCACCATCCGTTTGAAGGTTTTTGATGTTGGTATTGAAGAGGTTTTCGACTTGGCATTTGAATTGAGAAAAAACCTTCACAAGTTCATCTTTAGTACGAAGAAAATAAATCCAAGAAAACTTTGAAAACTCATCTATAAAATGCACATAGTAACGAAAACTGTTTGTAGAAAGTAATTGGGGATGGCCCCCACAAGTCCGAATGTACCACATGTAAAGGAGAAGTAGCAATAAAAGAAGAAAGAGTAAAAGGCAAAACATGCGCCTTTGATTTACAACAATCATCACAAATCCCCAATTTATTTGAAGTAGGTAAAAAATGAGAATGTATGATGAAACGAGTGTTGGAGGGAGATGTATGCCCCAACCTCTTGTGCCAAATAGAAGCCGACACACGTTCTCCAACCAATGCTTGAGGTGAGGTAGAAAGATTGTAAAGGCCATTAGTTTGTGTAGCTCGAAGAAAACGGCCGCCTCGTGCGGCGGTCCTTTACCATACAAAACAAAAGGTGAAACTCTAAAATCACATCATTGTCATGTGTCAATTTAGAGATGCTAATAAGGTTTTTGGTAATATGTGGTACATGTAGGACACCATTCAAATCTAAGGAACCATTGGTAGAACCGTAGAAGAGAGAGAGCAATGGCCAAGATTTTGAATGAGAATGTGAGAGCCAATACCAACTTGAAGGCGATCGTGTCCATCATAGGCATTGAAGGAAGTGAGGTTGTTCACATCGGATGTGACATGGTGAGTCGCACCGGAATCGAGAAACCATCATTCATTCGGTGTGGAAGTGGTGACATTGAAAAAGGCTTGAGGTGGAGAAGCATAGGCATCATTGTCGAACCTATACCAACACTCAAGTGCTTCGTGACCCTTCTTCTTGCAAATCTGACACTGTGGCCGATCTACAGTAATCTGAGGATTTGAAGGTGCTCGGCCTAAAGTAGATCCCCTGCCTTGATTAGGGCTTAGAGAAAAATTAGAGCGATTCTGGCCTTGATTTGAATAGGATCGGCCTGGGCCTTGGTTTGGGGTAGGAAGTAAAGGCCCTTGAGAGGAATAAGAGCCTTGATGACCCCTGCCTCGTCGCCCCCTGCCTCGACCTCTTCCCGCATAGAAAGCAGCGGGATCAGCCGAGTGTGAAGAGAGGGTAGGGTTTTGAGAAGAGAGCAGCGCCTCATGAGAGAGAAGGAAGGCGTGTAAATCCACCAGAGAGACGGGGGTGGAGCGGGTTGTAATAGCAACTACAAAGGAGTTGTAATCAGCACTGAGTCCGCTCAAAATCGACCGCACCAGATCCGATTCAGGCACAGGATCGCCGGCCGCCGCCAGTTGATCAGCCACACGGATATAGCAGAATAGGTCTGATGAAGAGCAAGCCAGAGATCTCGCGAAGACTGATACTGCACGTATTGAGAGAGAATGCCTTCAGTGATAGTGGTGCGAAGCCATCCGAGCAAGAACCTATCTTGTTTGTGCCATGCAAGAAACGAAGGATTGGAAGAGGAGACTCCATTGGTGGTCAGGTTCCTATCAGGCGGGGAGACAGTCACATCAAGATACTTAGAGAGTGCGAAACCATCAAGAATCGGCTCAATTTGAGACCGCCATGTCAGGAAATTATCGCGTGTCAGTCGAGTAGAAACCGGTAAGGTGATCTGGATGACCGGATCAATTGGGATGGGAGGAGAGGGATTAGAGAGTTCACTGGAAGCCATTGATCGGATCAGTGATTGAAGAAGACAGAGCAAGGCTCTGATACCATGATAGGAATCAGATTAGAGAGAGAGAAAGAGATAGAAGATTAGAGAATTGAGAGAATGAATTGTATTTTTTATTACTATAAAATGTTACAATGACTTGGTTATATATACCAGTCGAATGTTCAATACATCAGCTGTAAAGAAATGATACAGGAAACAGCTTCTAACTAATTTCTGTTATCCTAATTACAACTGTCATCTTGTGTTTAAATGCTACGCCTAATACAAACACTAACCGGACCATAGTTGAAGAGGTCCCCAATTGGCTCAAACTATACAGCAACGGCACAGTTGAGCGTTCGGGCCCACCTGAGGCCGGACCGCTCTTAACCTCTGTTGCGCCGTACAGCGAACCCCGCAATGGCATCACAGTGCACGACCTAACCACCGATCCTCCAATCCGTGTGTATCTTCCTGAAGCGGATGCTAATCTGAGTCACCGCCTCCCCATCCTTCTCCATTTGCACGGTGGCGGTTTCTGTGTGTCACATCCCTCCTGGGCTTTGTATCATGAATTCTATGCCAAACTATCGACTTCTCTACAAATTGCTGCAGTACTTTCTCCTGTCCTTCCCCTCGCCCCAGAGCACCGGCTTCCTGCAGCCAATGACACCGCCTTCTCGGCTATCCTCTGGCTCCGCTCACTTGCCATTGATGAAGTGGAGGTGACACCGGTGGTTCAACGGTTGCGTGAAACTGGGGACTTCTCACGTGTTTTTCTTATTGGAGATAGTTCAGGAGGAAACCTTGTGCATGAAGTTTGTGCCCGAGTGGGTGCAGTCGGGCCCAGGTTATTACACCCGGTTCGAATAGCCGGGGGCATCTTGCTTAACCCAGGATTTGCTTCATCTAAGCGAAGCCGGTCAGAGCTGGAGAACCCTCAGGACCTATTCATGAACTTGGAGATGATTGACAAGCTGCTGACACTGGCGGTACCTGTCGGTGGAACAAAGGACCATCCGTACATGTGCCCCATGGGGGAAGATGCACCGGCAATGGAGGGGCTTAACGTGCCGCCACTTCTTGTGGCGGTGATGGAGTTGGATTTGTTGAGGGACCGACAATTGGAGTACTACGAAGCCATGAAGAAAGCGGGGAAAGAGGTTGAAATGGTGATGAGCCGTGGCATGCCGCATGTTTTCTATCTCAACAAGTTTGCGGTCGAGGCGGATCCAGTTACCGGCGAACGGAGCAAAGAGCTGGTTCAAGAAATCAAGAAATTTGTTGAGTCTCACTAGCAAGTTTCTGATTATATCAGGGATTCAAGTGTGGAGTCCGGCGGATTCAAGTGCATGCACAATTTTAATTTATATAAGAATTAGGTGAAGAAAATCATTTTAATAAACTGGTTTAAATCTGGACCGGTCTAAATTTGGACCGGTTTTTCTTCCTTTCTCTTTTTGGGCTGTATAGGTAACATTTCTTCTACTTTGGGCCTACTATGGGATTTTATATTTAAACTACAAAACTTGGTGTAATGGGCTAATCTATTCTGGCCTGTATAAGCACTGGTTATAATTATTGTCTCGTCATGCATGAGAATTTATATACATACTGATATAAGAGAAACTGTAATTGGGTACTTCAAAAATTTCAATTGTAACTGATGAGACCAGTCTACCAAAAAGGATTGACTACACTCTTCTTGTCAAGTTACGGTTGTAGTAGAAAATATCTTTTAAAAATAAAAAAAATGTGATTATATGAGCCGGAAAGAAAACAAAAAATGACATTAATAATTCGATTTGGGGCGTATAAAATTGACAAGGTGTTATATAGGCCTGATTAATGGGCCAATTTTGGGCCTGAATGGGTTCAACGTAAGATAACTGTACCATTGTATTAGTTAAATTTTCTTTTGCGTGATTAAGTGGAAAACCTACTAGCAGAAATATTTAATTAGACAACAAATTTTACTTGAAAACCATAGCAAGTGGTGTAATAATTATCATAATAAAAAGTATTAAAATTATAGATATATTCTGTCTAATTTTGAGAGAATATATATATTAAAGTTGGTACACTATGAAAACCGGTTTGTTATCTATCGATGATTTAGAAATTAACGTCAAGTTTTATTTACACTTGTTCAGTAATTAAACTATATCTAATTATGTCAAATTTGATGATGACATATCTAAACTGTAGATTATATTTGTATTTTTATAGTGATAAGTCTGTTGTTCGTTATCATGGTGGTTAACTAAATATGATTGTGAATATAATTCTTAATTTCCAATTGGCTGTTAAATAAATATTGTAGTATGGCCCACTTAGCCATACCTCTAGACAAGTGAAATTTCAAGTTTGTGTCATAAAGTGGGAACAGTGCTTCAGGATATACATTTTGTTATTATTCATTATTCAATTAATGCGGCCACATGGAAATTGCTATCCAACTAGTGGGGTACTATCAATTCTTCTGGATTATTAGCTGTTAATTATTTTGCCAAATCATATTCATACCCAAGTACAAGAAAACTGTGCAATTTGACTAATATCTCCATTCATTTATTTAACACCTTGATGTGAATGTCAAAGTATGTACACACCACAGGTTTAAAAATTTAAATATACAAAAAAAAGGAGCATCCGCAGGTTTAAAATTGTAATTTTTTTCTCTATTTTATTTTTTCTAGGGTTCTTGTATTGTACTCATTTTTATTCAGCACAATTCTCACCAGGATTTGCTATTTTTTCAATATTATTGAATAAAAAACTGTAAAGCATCAAACAATTTGCTGGACCTTTCGCATATAATTAATTAAGCAGTGATGCATGTGTATCTTATATTATTAATTAACTTAGATTACCAAGTTATACGCTTTATTAAAATGAAAACAGCGTGGTGCACCGACTCTTAAAGTACTGATCATTACCGTATGACTTAGAAGAGAAGAAATAGTAAGCAAGACAAATTGTAAAATCAAGATAAAAACATTAATTGAGCTGGATGTGAGCTATAAACAGCTTGACACATCAGTATAACCACGTGGATCTGACACGGTTTCTTTTTTACTTTTTTCTCTGTTATTCTGTATTTTATTGCTAAGACAACCTTGGTCATGTTTACTATTTGAGGAGGGTTCCAATGCCTCATATTTTTCATACTTCATCTATCTCATACGTTATATTTTTGTTTTCAAAGTTCAAATTGTCGATCCGAACCGTTCAACATGATACCCATACTAAAATATGTTTGAGGATGAAATTTTATATTTTTTGGAAATTTTTTACTATTTTTTAAGATGAGTACAAAATCACTGTTTTTTGACCGTTTAAAAAACAGTGATTTTCTACCCATCTTAAAAAATAGCAAAAAATTTCCAAAAATTATAAAATTTCATCCCCAACCATATTTTAGTATGGATATCATGGTGAACGGTTCGGATCGACAATTTAGACTATGAAAATGAAGATATAGAACATGAGGTATGATGAGGTATGAAAGGCATGAGGCATGGGAACCCTCCTCTTACTATTTATATATTTCATTTTCACCCTTCCATTTTTCATATCTTTTTTATTGCATCATTTTTTTTTCCAGTGATATAATTATATAGGAAGCTGCTAATAGTCCCTGGACACCAATTTCCAGATTATCTCTGAATTTACGAGATTTTGTAAACTTCAATACTAAATCATGTAAACCAATTTAACGAATCCTGCAAACATAACAACTTTTCATTACCGTGTGGTCCCCAATAACCTCCACTTTAACCTTCAATTTAACAACTTTAACTGTTTTGATTGGGACCACTTTTAGACATTTGACCAGGACCACTGAGACCACATCTAGAAGATCTCTAATAGCTTTTCATAGTAACTAACCGGAACCACTTTTAAATTCTGTAAACCTTTCTTCGAATTTTGTAAACTAGTTAAAAAAAAATTCAAAATTTTCAAAAAAAATTTCCCAATTTTTTTCAATTATTTTGAATTTTGTAAACCTTATTACATAACTCTGTAGACAGTTTCGTTGAATAATGTAAACTGGTAAAAAATTTCAAATTTAAATTATATTTTCAAAATTATATTTTATTTTAAATTTTTTAATTTTGCATCTAGATGCTTCTTTCAATTTTTTGAATTCTGTAAATCTTATTGCATAACTCCGTAGACAGTTTCGTTAAATACTGTAAATCCGGTAAAAAATTTCAAATTCTAATTTTTTTTTAAATTTTACTTTTTTTCAAAAAAAAATTAATTCTGCATCTGGATGCTCCTTTTTTGAATTCTGTAAACCTAAATTATAAATTATGAATTTTATCTTTTTTAATGTGTTGCATCTAAAAATTACAATTTTATTTTTTAAATTCTATAAACCTTATTGTAAAATCCTATAATGTGATACTCTATATACATAACAACAACCTCAAAACACCAAAGGTGAGTGTACGGAGAGTGTACGGAGAGCTCCCCATATGACGACAAACTCGACCAACCCCGACAACCAGTGGCACCTTGTCACTCACCGCCGCCGCTACCCACCTACCTGGAAGACCCCTGAAGAGCAAAAGGAACCTCGGACCGCACCCTACATCCCTCGCACACCCACCATTACTTATGCCCAGATAGTCAGAAGAGAGTCCCCTTCCCCTCCCCTCTCTCAACCAAGCCGATCTGCTCGCACCTCTCCCTCCCTAACACCCCCAGCATCACCGACGGCCAAACAACCACCCATATTCTACCGTTCCCCTCACAGCCCCACCCCTCTACGCTTCCCCCCCTCTCACCAGCACTCGGAGTGGCATGGACGATGTTTTCGTTGCTGCAAAATGGGACATACGGCTGCTATCTGTACTAACCCAACTAGATGTGGTAAGTGCTGGCAAGAGGGACATACCGGCAATAGGTGCTCAGCCACCCAACAACCGAGCACTACCACTCTCAACCCCACTGCCAAGCCGTTCCACCTGGTAACTACCACTAACTCTACCACCAGGCCTCCCACCATCACAACTGCTAAGCCGCCAACACCAAGTGGCGAGCCAACCTTTGATGACATGCTCACCGGCCCATACCCATACACCCCGCCAGTGCTGCCAGATGGTAGACCCCAGGCCATGTTCTGCTCTACCCAGAGGGATGAGGCTTTCTTTATGGAGCTAACAAGATTACGACGAGCAGTCGTACTGCAATCTCCTACAGAGGACGAGACCCCCCTGATTGATGATGTTGCAGCCTTCCTCACTAGGCACAGATTGTTGGCTCCGGGGGAGTTCTCACTAAGTTCTATGACCAATGGTCGGTTCCTCATCATGTTACCAGAAGGCACGGACCCGGGCACATTCATATCCACTGCTCCGGCTACCATCTGGGATGCGGGGTTCTCACTACAGCTCTGGAGTCCTCTTGACGACGCCGTTATCAATATCCCGGGTTTCCGGGTCATCCTTGACCTAGTAGGCATCCCACCGCATCTGTACTGCGAAAAGGAAGCGGCAAAGGCGGTCAATGGCATCGGCACATTCTTGGGGACCATCGCGCAGCCTAACCCACATAATTTACCGTGCTACACGGCAGTTGTGGCCACTAATGACCTCTCAAGGATTCCCCATTACTTGATTATGCAAGCGGCTGGACTGGATTATAAAATCCCGGTCTATGTGCGCAAGGTGGTCTCCAGAAGAGTTTACTCGGCGGCAGACCTCCCTCAACCACCAGTCAAGTATTCAAAACCTTGTACTCTATCCATGGTATCCTCCTTTTCCGATGACACACCCCCCGACCATTCCGACGAGGTAGTCAGGATGTCTCGGAGAGTAATCCGAGACCTGTGCAAAGGAATGGACATGGAGTCCTTACCTCCGAAGATAAGACAAGTCCTAGCCGGAGCCATGGCAGCCATACCCACCAACACCTACTCAAGCCAGGCCACAGAATTACTTCCTGCAATGGGATCGATTGTGGCAACTGCAACACCAGAGGCTGCAGTCCCAACTGTGGCTGTTCAGAAATATAATGAGACCACCAACTGTGAGGCTATCTGTGGTGCAAGCCAAATAGGCGGTCACTCCCCACCTACTGTCCAACCATTGCCACAGAAAACCTACTAGAGCAAACAGAATCGGAACGTTCCTCAGTGTCAGGCCAATGCATCAGAGGCCAGAAGACAAATTCGTGATACAACTGTCACCGCACGGTCTCCAAGGAAAAGACAACCAGCGGCCTCAGTTTCTGTTTCTGTGCCTGCAAACCGACTTGGATATGTACCTCCACGAGACAAAGCAAAAGGGCCTCAGAAAGAGGCTCCTGGCCCAAGCACACGGCAGCGAAAACAGGCCAATACTGCACCTCAAAAAAGGCCGGCCCAAGAGAGTGGATCTTCAAAGGGGCCAGCTAAAAAAAGAACCGAACTCCTGGGCCACTCAACATCGGCCCGCCTTAACCCAGAGGGCTTCTTTGATGTCGCAGTCCAGTACGACCATGCGTCCGAACTTGCAGGTCGCTGCGGTTTCAAACCGGACCAGGTCATCTTCATTTTAAAAAGAGATAACGTTGAGAGGAACACAGGCCCAGCGGACTATACTCCCACCCCAAATGATGCAGAGATGGTTAACGTACAAGTGGACTCAGACGATGGGCTCTCCGATATGGAGTAGACCCGATTGGAAGTAGAGGAAGCTCTGCCGAGACTGTGACTGTAGCTTTTAAGTTTTTCATGTTAATGAGAAAATTTAAATTACTTTGTTGGAACTGTAGGGGTTTGGGGAACCCGGAAAAATGCAATGTTGTTAGAGAGGCAATTAGGGAATCAAGAGCTGATTTATGTATTTTGCAAGAAACCAAATTAAATGATTTCAATGCTTACTCCCGTGTGTTACCGTCATATTTTGAAAGGTCCTGTGTTACACTGGATGCAATGAATAGTCGGGGTGGATGCTTGATTGCATGGAAAAGAAACTATGAGTTGCTTAACTCGTGGGTCACAAAAAACACTGTATCGGCCGTATTGAGGCAAATGGACACTCAACAGTGCTTCATTGTCACCTCAGTATACGGCCCATCCAATGATGCTTTCAAGTATGATTTCATCCAAGAGTTAAGGAGATTAGCAGAAATAATCACTTTGCCTTGGATAATCGGGGGTGACTTCAACCTAGTGAGATGGTTGGTAGATCGAACGGGGGATATGCGAGGACTCAGTCTCATGTGTCTCTTCAATGATTGGATTAGAGAACTTGACTTGGAGGATGTCCCACTCAAGAACAGGACCTTTACGTGGTCAAGCAAGCGTCCGCAACCGACCTTGTCGAGACTAGACCGAATTTTTCTATCACACCAGTGGGGAAGTAACTTTCCGGTTATCACCCTTGAAGCATTGCCAATGACGGTTTCGGACCACGCACCCATACTCTTGCATTGTCGCAACCATGCAACGACCCCACGACAACCGAAACTAGAAACCTTTTGGCTAAAAAATCGAGAGGCACAATCACTAATCCGGTCGGTATGGCAGCAGCCGGGTAGCTATAGTGATGGATCTTTACTGGGATTTCAGTGTAAGCTCAACCAGACGCACAAAGTACTTAGTGACTGGCACCGGGGTAATTTCTCGGACATGGAAAAACAATTGAAGTATTGCAAGAAAGTTATTCTTTTCTTTGATACTATTGAAGAGCATCGGCCACTAGAGTGCCATGAGTTTAACTTGCGACTGAAGATCAGAGAAAGAGCCTACATGCTAGCAGACTTCTTGGAGAAGAGATGGCTGCAGAGATCGACTTGTAGATGGCTGAGAGAGGGCGACAGGAACACTCGGTTTTTTCACAGTTTGGCTTCATCAAAACTCAGGCGAAACATGGTACTCACTCTAACAAGACCTGATGGATCGGTCTCAAACCAAGATGAGCAAATAAGGGCCGAATTTCTGCATCACATGCAAAGCCTCCTGGGGCATGCTCAACCGGCCATGCCTTTCCAGCCAGCTGCCCTTTACTCAACCGATCTTGATCTCCACCCACTGGTAAGCCCTTTTTCTGACGAAGAGATACATTGTGCGGTTCAGCAGCTTGGAAGAAACAGGGCTTCGGGCCCTGACGGTGTACCGAATGAATTTATGAAATGGTATTGGCAAGACATCAAGGGAGAAGTTCTCACACTCATTCAAGAGTTCTTTGAGGAAAAGCTGGATCTGTTACCCATTAATAGAGCAAATATCATCCTTATTCCCAAAAAAGATACACCTGAAACAGTACATGATTACCGGCCTATAAGTGTAATAAATGCCGTGCCAAAATTGATCTCTAAACTGATGGCAAATAGACTCAGCGGGTTCTTGCCAGAGTTGATCTCCCCTTGCCAGACGGCATTCGTCAAGGGCCGACAAATTTCTAAAAATTTCAATGCCACGCGAGAGGTACGGCAACACCTACACGCGACTAACCGGCAAGCCATTTTTGCAAAACTCGACTTCAAGAAAGCCTTCGACTCGGTTAATTGGCTTTTTCTAGAAAATGTCCTGCGGGCTAGAGGCTTCCCCGACAAATGGATCTGTTGGACCATGAGTCTTCTCTCAACCGCATCCTCACGGGTTCTATTCAATGGCCATCCATCAGAATTCTTTGTGCACAAACAGGGTCTCCGTCAAGGAGACCCTCTATCGCCTATGCTTTTTATAATTGCCGCTGATGTTCTGCAAGCACTTATCGCGATGGCTAACTCCACCCTACCGCTGCCCTTGTCGCACAGGTTACCTCAGTCAATATTGGGGTTCCAATACGCGGACGATACGGCCATCGTGGCACATGCCGGGGTGGATACCGTGGTTACTCTGAGATTGATTCTGCGCCTCTTCAGTGAAGCATCTGGACTCCAAATCAATTACCACAAGAGTACTCTCATTCCCATCCATGTCCCTCTCCAACATCTCCAGATTGTTAACGGAGTGCTTGGGTGCTCTAATTCCGACTTTCCAGTGACATTTTTAGGCATGCCGCTTACCATCAAAAGACCCACAAGACATCTGTTCATGCCGCTCATAGAAGCACTAGAGAAACGGGTTCAGGGCTGGAAGAAAAAGCTTCTCTCACGAGGGGGTAGATTGCAGCTACTCAACTCGGTTCTTTCGGCGATTCCGATCTATTTCCTCACATGCTTTCGGGTCCCACAATGGGTTCTCAACAGAATCGATCAAATCCGCTGGTCATTCTTGTGGGGGAAAAATGACTCCGATAGGCGGGGTCTCCCGCTTGTCAACTGGGAGTTAGCATGCCTCCCCCGTAAGTGGGGTGGAATGGGCGTTGCCGATCTAAGGTTGCGGAACACTTAATTACTCTTGCGGTGGTGGTGGCGTTTATACCACAACTCTAGCACTCTATGGACTGAGATAGCGACACGCCTGCGGCTCATTCCAACCTATGTCTCAGGGCCACGGCTCTGGTCGGCATCGGGATCATTTTTCTGGAACGACTTACTGAAAATTAACAAACTTTCGTTTGGAGCACAAACTGGTCAATCGGCAATGGTCTATCCATTTCCTTTTGGCATGATAACTGGAATGGCAGCCAATGGAGACACGAGGGACAGGAGGTGACCTTCCCAAACATATCACTTAGACACGCGACCCCCTTCCTAAATGTCATGGCACCGCAGGTAATTCATATGAGGCAA
>JAJGRW010001337.1:0-20401 GCA_025461045.1 Carex parvula
TCTGTGTTAAATTTACACGGATGTTTAGATTTACGGAGCCATTAAGTTTAAATATGTTGACATAAATCTTAAAGCAAATTAAACGGTAAGGCCCGGCTTTGGATGAGATTCTGTCCAAAGCCCTTTGGACAAAATCCAATTCCCAATACAAATTTGTATTTTACTAAATTTCCATAATACAAATGAGTTGTATTTATTATTATTTTTTCCTTTTTTCTTTTTCTTGTTTTGAAAAATATTTTATTGAAAGCACAAACTGAGATGTCAATGTCACTTTTTTATCCGTTTATCTGACCCGTACTGTATTCGAAAAGACAGATAAGAGTAAGATTTTTTTTCGTTAACTTATCGGTACATGTAAAGGTAAATATTTGTTTTCGTTATCATAATAGGTATAGATATGAAAATTTCTCCACCCAATCCGTATCGTACCTGTTGACATCCCTACCGGCTATAATTAATCTAGACTGTCCATTTTTTCAAATTGTAACTCAAGTACCGGAGGGGACACAAACTCTTATTTCCAAGTACTTGCTACTTTAATAAATATTTTTCTCAATTCCTTTCGCTGTTATATGGATGAGACTATGATAATATGCATATTACATAGCACGTGCTATAAATTTATATTTATATTTTTAAAGTCTAAACAGTTTATCTAAATTGTTCAAGATGATATACATATCAAATTTTATCATTTTTTAGATAGATAGAAAATCACTCATTTTTAAAATTATTTTGTTAACTGTATTTTTTTTATCAAAGGATTCTGATACACTTCAGCATATTTTAGATGTTATCTCCGAGAATTGAATCTGCATCCTCTTGGAAGAGAGACGAAGTTGTTAACTACATTAATAATTTTTAAAATATTTCTTTTTTGCAATTAAACATATACTTCTTAATAAAAGAACAAGATTCATTCCCATTTATATTAGGTTTATGAATCTAATATTTCTAGTCATAAATTTAGTGTATTCACATTGTTTATCTAAGTCAGATATATGATAGGTGGACTCAGTAAAATAAAAATTTACTAACAAATTTATAAAATTCAATAAAAAAATATTAAGTTTTATGCTTTCTGAAAGAAAATTTATATATCTTCTGCAGTTTGGTGGGTTGTTTTTATTTTATTTTTAATTTCTACTACATGTCAAGTTTGCAAGATGTCAAATTTGATTACGAATTAATATGGTGATAAACTATGTAACAATTGTCTAATAAGTTTAGTAGTGAGTAAAATGATTTTCGGAATATTATGTGTGTAAACTAAAATTGGCAAAAAAATATGAACAGATATGTGTGAATCTTATTTATTTAAAATCAGCACTGTGATAAGATTTTTCCACACATGTTAAGGTACATAAAACAGGTACTTAGAACACAGCCGGTATTATATTAAGATATTTTGAAAATTAGCCCAAGTACACATCAAAAACAGTGATTTGGAAGAACCAGCCTTTGATGTGGAAAGTTATGGATTCAAAACCCGAATGAAATAAAATTCTTTGAGATAATAATATGAATATAAAATTTAAAAACTTGACCTCCATCTTTCGTTAAAGAAAAACAACGATTTGAATTGCGCATGCTCTGAAATGAAGATTTTAATAGAACATGTTGAGTCTTAGCCGTCTCATAATTTAGATTATGGAGCTATAAAACAAGTTAATTGTTTTAATTAACTTGGTAATTTGAGATTGTAGGTCAACAACCCCTTGAAATACTCAATCAAAGGGCTAAATCTCAGTGTACATAATCAAATTAATACATATTAAAATATACCTAGTCCTACCTACTCTCATATAAAAAAATAAAAATAAGAGGTCGAATATCATGGAATTTAGGTGACCTAAATTTTGGATTTAACCATATATTGGCACTATATTTATTAATAGACGGAATTCATGTTTTGGTAGGTTTTTTAAGGAGAAGCGATCACCGAATCAGATTTTGGAAAGCAAATTATGTCCAATTAAGTCATAAATCTTATTTCCCCTCTATCGAATATTTCCAAATTAAAGCATTTCTTGGTCTAGAAGTCGGACCGAAATTTTTTTAGTTACCACAGTAAAAAATAGAAATTAAATAATTACCACCCGGTTCAAGCTATCTTCAATCTTATCATCCACGCGGACTCGGTTCCCGCATCAAATTGGATTGGTGCGCGGACTGGGTTAGCGCACCAAAATTAGTGCTCTAACTGGGTTAGCGCACCAAAATTAGTGCAAAATTAGTGCTCAAAAGAGGTGAAACGCACCGAAGAGCAATAAAAATATCATAACAGTTGGTGCGCCAATCCAGTCCGCGCACCAACCTATTTTGATGCGCGAACTGAGTCCGCGTGGGTGGTAGGATTTTGAAAAATCTCAGCAAGAGGAAGAGGAATTTTGAAAAATTCATTTGATTTTAATTTTATGTTGTGGTAACTTTAAAAATTTCGGAAAGTCGGAGCGCTTAAATGGCAGCTATATATGGTAACTGTTATGGACTTTTGCATATATATCCTCTAAGAACGTCAAAATTAATCTCCATTGGGAAGGTTGACATAAAAAAACTTAACATATAAATCGAAAAATTAATTAATGGGCTAGAGAACTACCCATGTAGACTCACATCTTGTTTGGATGGAGATTAGAGGAAGGGAGGGAATGGAAAGAAAAGAAAATTTTATGTCGAATCGTGTTTGGTCGACAAAATTATGTCGGAGGTGAAGGGTATATGAGGTGAAAGGTTTAATTTTGTATCATTATAATCAATAGAATCGGTTTCCCTCCTGATTTGTGGTGTAATGGATGGAAAGAAATTTTGTTGTAAATATTTTTAGAATAAAAAACACAAATGCTCAACTCTATATCTTACCTATATAATTTTCATACAAGTTTTTTGTCACAAACCTACAACAACTACCGAATTTCTCATTAACCTTCTAAATTTTAATCAATCAAACAAAAAATAAGACGGAAAAAAATTAAATTTATTTTTATCATTAATCATTCAAATACAAAGAAATTAAATATGTTAATCTTCCTTTCTATTCCATTCCATTTTTTTTATTCTTCTCCTCCCCTTCCTTCCTCTACTCTCCATCCAAACAAGGTGTCAGCGAAAGGTCCAGAGCAAAAAAGAAGCACAATTTTTTTTTGATAAAAACAAGCATAAGCTATAAAGTCCAGAATTATTATTATAATAAAATCATAAGGTTATTAATTATATTTGAAACTTAAGTCAGGAGCATGAACTTGTTTATGCCAAGTACTTTTCATTTACTTCTCTAAAAAAAAATTACTTTTCATTTTACTTTTTATATATTTTAAAATATACACTCGTTGGAATCAAGTTTTGTAGAATGCACACTCGTTTGAAACAAAATAGATACTCTTTTATTTGAATTTAAAATAATTACTTATAAATGTTATATGCATTGAGAAAAATGAAATAAAATTTAATAACTATCAATAAGTACATTAAATTCGCAAAATCATTACATGAACCCCGCCTCCAAAATGCAATATAAAAAGTATTAACACTTGTTGTAAAATGTTGACCACTGATCTGAGAGAAATATAATAAATATCAGATAAAAGTGATTTAAAGTATAGGAGGGTTCAAATGCCTCCCTTTTTCATGCCTCCACCATGCCTCCATATTTTAAAACTTTAATAACTCAAAATTTAAAACTTAAAAGTCAAAATAAAACCGTTGGATATGATCTACATCATTTTATCTATGTGCTCATAAAAAATTATCACATTTCGATTTTGTTTTTATGTGAATCAATAAGTTAAAAAATCAACGTCTAGAAATTATCCACATTAATATGTTTTTTACAAGCTCTTGATGACAACCAAAACAAAATTGAAATATTATAATTTTTTACACGTATATAGATAAAATGATATAGACTATATCCAACGGTTTTATTTTGACTTTTAAGTTATAAATTTTGAGTTATTAAAGTTTTAAAATATGGATGCATGGTGAAGGCATGAAAAATGGAGGCATTTGAACCCTCCTCTTTAAAGTATGAATTTTTTTTTTTTATCTCTGTACGTAATCTGATAATATTTAAAAAATCTTTGCCGAATAAAACAGGAGTAAAAACTTCATATTTTACACATCTAAAGAAATTCTAATTTCAAAACTTATCAGGGCTAAATTTGCAATCCCCGCATACTTTATTTGACCACCAAAAAAGGGTTTTATTTTTTAGCTGATGCTCTGAAGCAAACAATCCTGTTTTGGCGCACCCGCTCGCCCCCCTTCCCTATAAATAATCTCTCTTTCCAATTTCGCCTCCATGAAACATAAACCTTCTCCTCTTATCAACAAACTGAAAAGCTAACAATTCTCCAAACAAAAACACAATAAGTCACAAAATGGGTTCTCTTGGAACCTCTGATTCAACCCCGAATTCAAAATCAAACGCAAACGGCCATGCATCTGAGCTCGAGGATTCTCCTTCGACGGTCTTGAGAAAATTACTGACCGAGAAAATTAGTGGTGGCATGTCAAGGTCAGAAAGCGCCAAGAGGAAGATCAAGAACAAAGAGAAAATGAAACCCAAAATTATAACTGGCGATGGTGGCTACATCTTAGAGGATGTGCCTCATTTCTCTGATTACATACCGGACCTTCATGTACCTCTTTCTCTCTCCCTCTATCACACACACACACACACACACTGGATTTGTTCCTTCTCAAAGTTAATGATCAAAAAAATTTCGCAACATATATGTTTACAAATAAAGTTCAGTAAATTTGGTTATTTATTTGACTTTCATGCTTAAAATTTACTTTATAAAGGGACCATAGTTAAATAGATATAGCCGTAATATTAAAATCTTGTACAAAGATAGTTTCAAATGAATCAGCAACCTTTTAAGGAAGGACGAACCAAAGTTCCAACTATAGGAATATACTTCTTTTGTTCTAAGTTTATTCCTTTTTTTATAAGAAAAGGAATCCCGGAAAACTTGGGAACTTTTGACCCACGTGCTTTCTTTGACGAACAAATTTCTCTAAAAATTTCGCGGTCAAACCCTAGAAGTATTAGAATTTTTCATGAGTATTCTTTCTTGCATTAGCATCAACAAAAAAAAAAAAACGGGGATTTACATATGAGGGATGCTTATGTGGGCATAAGGATCTATTTGTGAAATGAGCATATTTTTATTTTCAAAGTTAAAACAGTCGATCTGACCGTTCAACATTATCTCCATATTAGAATGTACTTGGAGGTCAAATTTTATATTTTTCTGAATTTTTTTACTATTTATTAAGTATTTTACAAAACTAGTCAAATTTAGACCATTGAATTTTGTACCCATCTTAATAAATAGTAAAAAAATTCAGAAAAATGTAAAATTTGACCTCCATGTACATTGTAATATGGAGAAAATGTTAAACGGTCAGATCGACTGTTTGAATTTTGAAAATGAAAATATGCTCATTTCACAAATAGGTCCTTATGCCCATAGAAGAATTTGCCTTATATATTATACCGAACACTAATTTATATTAACATACTCTAAACTTCACTAAATTAATGTACTTTTATCTTACTGTCTTTTGTTTCATCATATGCAGAGTCACCCGAACCCGTTGCAAGACAATCCTGCATACTCCGTTGTCAAGTACTAATTTAAAATTTCTTGTTAAAGTTTTTGGTAACTAATATTTATTAGACTTTTCTAATATTATATCATGACTTTCACTTTCAGGCAATACTTTGTTGATGTTGATGATACTGTTGCTCAAAAGGTACAAAGTGTTCACAACTTTTTTTTTGTAATAACCTTATGTAATTCTAGAAGCAAGGCTTTGTGCTTAATTTTATATATTTATGCATGATAATATCTTCTACATAACACAACTTTTTTGTGGAAATATATAAAATTAAAATTTCTTTTATTTTCTTCAGATTGTGGTTCAAAAGAACAGTAAAAAGGGCACACATTTCAGGCGTGCCGGCCCTCGTCAAAAGGTTATTGCACTTTTTTTTTTTGTTCATAATCATCGTTATCGTCCTTATTGAGTCAACTAAAATGATGACAGTTATTTTTTTTCTTTATAATTGTTAGGTATATTTTGAGTCTGATGAAGTAAAAGCTTGCATTGTGACTTGTGGAGGCCTCTGCCCGGGACTTAACACAGTGGTGAGAGAGCTTGTATGTACCTTGTACAGCATTTATGGTGTCACCAAAATCCTCGGCATAAAGGTAAGGTTTATCTTTTGAGCACTGACAAATATTACCATACCAATCAGGACAGATATCGATACATTATGATTATTTCAGAATTCAGAGTTAAGTTTTCTAACTGCATAGCAACTGAAAATTTGATATATGATTTAGATAAAAGTATTATTGTTATAGCTAGCCTGTGCCTTGTACCAGTAAAAACTAGGTAGGAACAGTTCCTGACTGGTACTTTACTAGATGCCAGTTATGTGCCTACTGATAATATATTTCTTTTCTTTTTTTCTTTAGGGCGGTTATAAAGGCTTCTATTCTTGTAATACCATTGAGTTGACACCTAAACTGGTCAATGATATTCATAAAAGAGGAGGCACCATTCTCGGTACATCTCGTGGAGGCCATGACACTGTCAAAATAGTTGATGCAATTCAGGATCGGGGGATCAACCAAGTAGGAATCTTATTTAATTTCAAAAAAGTATTTTGGCATGTATATCCAGCATGACATCAAAGATCATAGAATTATCCAATTACGTATTGATTGTATTTTAAATTAATCCACAGGTGTATATCATTGGAGGTGACGGAACCCAGAAAGGGGCCTCCATCATATATGAGGTACATTTTATGACAATGAAATGCAATTTATTTATAAAAAAAAAGGTTCCTGACTTTCTATTAAACTGTTAACAGATAACAGTAGATGACATTTTTTTGCTTTCAAAAATCGTAATTTGTAGGAAATTCAAAGGAGAGGCCTAAAAGTAGCAGTTGTTGGCATTCCCAAAACCATAGACAATGACATAGAGGTAATTGTAGTTTGTACTTGCAATATACTCTCTTAATAGATTCAACCACCTCTGTAGTTCAGAATTATTTAACAGTTTCTTTTGATGGAAATCTAGGTTATAGACAAGTCATTTGGTTTTGATACTGCGGTGGAGGAGGCTCAAAAAGCAATCTATGCTGCACATGTGGAGGCCGAAAGCCACGAAAATGGCATTGGTTTTGTCAAATTAATGGGCCGCAACAGTGGTATGTATAGTTGCATGACCATGATTTATCTTAGACTAAAGATTTAGTACATTGGTGTTAATAGTATTCTTGTTATGATTTTAATTTTTTCCACTACCGAGTTTTCAAAAAAAAAAAAAAAAAATATGATTTTAATTTTTTTTCTTAGTGCTTTTTGTTAGTTATTTTCAGAAATATTTCTTTTTATGGTTTGCTTGAGGAGATCTGAGCCTTATGCACTACTTTACTGTCTTATCTTAATAGCACTGTACCTTTCACTATTGCAGGTTTCATAGCAATGTATGCTACTCTTGCAAGCCGAGACGTGGTAAGTTAGCTTGCTTGAAATTTTGATTGCATTTCTTTCATATTCAGTGGATTACCTTTCCAAATGTTTCACAATGCAATTGCAAATCCATAAAGCAAGAAATTTATTCAATTCAATATTTTTCCTCTTTCTTTAGGATTGTTGCTTAATTCCTGAATCGCCCTTCTATCTAGAAGGGGAGGGAGGCCTATTAGAATTCATTGAGAAACGGCTAAAAGAGAATGGGCATATGGTAATTGTTGCTGCTGAAGGAGCTGGCCAGGATTTGATAGCAGATAGTTTGCGCAACACGGATCATGATGCATCAGGAAACAAACTATTGCTTGATGTTGGTTTGTGGCTCTCTCAGAAGATAAAGGTTTGTTTATTACTATTGTTTATTACTGTTTTGTGTAATGTTTATGCTATAGTGGTTAGTATAAATATAATTTTATTTACTGTATGACTAAAGTTTTAAATCATGAGTAATTTTCCTGATTGACATCTTTCTGGTCAGGTAAATCTTTTTCATGTTAATGATTTGATTATAACAAATAATTGCTTAAGGATATTTATTATGTTGTATATCTGAATAATCTGAGCAGATTTTTTTTTTTGCGGATAATTAATACGTAAAACCCTACAAATTTTTCACACAGACTTAAAATTAAAGCCATTCAAGATTAGATGTATAGAGTAAATTATGTTCTGAGGCTAATGTAACCATTATATTGTCTCATGTAGGAACACTTCTCAGGAAAGAAGAGAATGCGTGTAAATCTCAAGTACATAGGTAATTAACTTTACTTTTGATTTCCTATGACAAGTCTTGAATTATTGTAAATGGTTGACAAATTGTTTTCTTTTTTTCATTTCTTTCTAGATCCTACTTACATGATACGCGCAGTTCCTAGCAATGCATCAGACAATATCTATAGTACCTTATTGGCACAAAGCGCTGTTCATGGTGCCATGGCCGGATATACAGGTTTCACTGTGGGATCAGTCAACGGAAGGCACGCATATATTCCATATCATGTAAGTTCTGTTTAATTTTTTTTCCCTTTTATTTGCATATTTCTTACAGTCCATTAATTCAGTAAAATGAGGATTAAGAATGGAAGGAGGGGGAATAGTGAAATGTGTTTAACTTATGATAAACTTCCACTTAGAAACCCAAACAGAGGAGATTTTGATAAAATTGTTCCCAACACATTTTTTTAACTTTGCTATATTTTTTATTATGTTTTTTTTTTTTTCAGAGGATCACTGAGAAGCAAAAGAAAGTAGTCATAACAGATCGTATGTGGGCAAGGCTCTTATCTTCGACCAATCAACCGAGCTTTCTCAGCCACGAATTTATCAAAGGTGAAGAAACTGACCTGGAGGAGCATTATCATTTAGACGATGAATATACTCTGTGTAATGGTTCTCTTACTGATGCAATAAAAAACATGTAACGGCAATGCATTGTGTGATAAATTTTGAGGGAATGAGTGGTGAATTTTAGCGATAGTTGGTTTTTTTATTTGTTCTCTTCAAGGTATAATTTTTTACATTGTAAAAAGCTTCAATTATAGAAAGATAAAGAGGTTTTATTATTGCGCCCCGGGAATTTTTTTTGTGGAAGCAACATCTTTATTTTGTGCCTTCAGGAATTCCAGCAGCAACTTATCCTATATATATGATCCAGAATATTTGGGCAGTGCACTAATATAGCTAAAGTTGCTGAAATTTGTTTCTTCTAGAGAGAATTTTCCTACAATTGATTCAGATTAAAGCTCAAAAATACATAAACCCATTAAAGAAAGTCTAGAATTTTGAATTTCTAAGTGGAAAATAAGCCAGAGGTCAAATGATTGAAGAAGTGGATATGGGGAAGAAGCAGGGATTGGAATTTTATGCTACCAGAAAGAAATGGCCCATCTACAGGAGCTGAATCTAGAATTCAAGCAAAGTACCCAACTGCTAAAGAAAATAATCTATTGGTCAAGTCAAAAAAAATTATGAGCTTGACCATGCAAATTGGGTTGGTTCCTGGCACTGGAAGTCTTGTCCTGTTTATTCTCGTGTCTCCACTCTCCTGGTGATAGAAATTCAAGAGATTTGAGGGTCCATTCTGTGAAATAAATAAACAGACCGGACTAAGAAGGAGGCAAATAAAAAGGTTCTAGTAACGGACAAATAACCCGCTTAGCGGATCGATCCGTTTAATCTGACTTCAATCCGTTTCAAAAAATAATGATTTAAGTATTTGATTTGGTACGGATTGAAATTTATTCAACCTGCTAAGTATATATTTTCTATAAATTTTAAAAATATATATCAAGTTAAAATACAATCCGACTGCATAATATGATTGATTTTGGGTCTTCTGTTTTTTTTTTTTGAAGAACTCTAAATTGTTTTTGAATAAACTTACTTTTGTAAATGAATTATGTTTTTATTTATTATTGGATAATTTTTTTTAGGTATTTTCATTTATGTATATATGAATTTTTTTTTATATGAATTATTGAGTATGGATTGAAAGTGCATTACCTAATTAAATAATAACTATGAATGGGGTTGAAAATATAGACAAAAAAAAAAAAAAACCCACCAGTCTTCAATCCTATTTCAAATCAATTTTTATTCTAAGTGACTCAAACTGTGTCTTCTGTGTAGGAGGTCACATGTTAATTTTTAAAATTAAAAACCTTAATCTTATATTTATCTATAAACAACCCCCACAATCAGACACAACATACATACCTCTCACAAGCAAACATAGGTTAAGAAAGGACATGACCTTATCAAGTGTTTTCATACATTTATTGAATAAAATATATAAAAAAACAGAGTATTTACATAACCAGTTGAGAAACTTGTACAAATTAAGTAGTTCACTTGATGAAGTGAAGAGCTCCGAGTAAAAGAGCAAACTGGACAGGGAAAATGGGGAAGAACTGGAAAGCATCAGCCCGAGCCTGTGTACATCCTTCCAATGATTCATCATCATCGAAACAAATGCCGATAATCTTTGCTTTGACCCCCATATTTCTCGTAGTCCTAGTTGCCTATTAAAAAGAAAGCCAAAGGGTAGACAACACACTCTGTTCGTGTACAATGTTACATATTAGACAACACACTCTGTTCATGTACAATGTTACATATTAGACAACATCTGTATCTCATCCATAACATATTTGAGTTGGTCAGTTAATTAAAGTTTTTTTCTTTTAGACAACAAAAAAGGTCCTTACTCCAAAATATAGTTTATATTTTCTTCCATTAAATCCTATGGAATTAAAATTTTACATTGTCTATAAAAGTTGTCGTTGACATTGAATGCGAAAAGTCGAAGATAGTAGAATTTACAATATTGACAAAATGGAAGAATTGTACATGAAATATCCACTTTCAATAAAACAAAATATTGTACAAAAAATATGCTAAAAGGAAGCTCAAGCAAATTAAGTACTGTATATCAATTTTATTTAAGAAAAAGATTATAGAACAACATGCACCTTCAGAATTTTAGAACAACTGGCATATTATATACTTTTGTTTGAATATATGCATTATTTCTTAGTAAGAGCAAATTGGTGATGACATGAAAATATATGAAAAATCAATACTAGCATTATTTCTTAGTAGGAGCAAATTGGTGATGACATGAAAAATCACTGCACTGTTGTTATCTCCAAAAAAATTGAAGTTTCAACAAATATTAGCTCCGTTTCTAAACAGAGCTGTCTTGCAAGAATTCAATAGAGCTGATTTGGGGTATGTTTGGTTGTAAAACAAGAATAGCTCGAATAGTCAAATCAAGAATAGATCTGAAACTTGGTGTGTTGTATTGTCCCCTCACAAAATATTGTACTCTTCTAACACACAAGTGATGGGACCCACATCCTGACATCAAAACGGAGTTGGGACCCAAGTGGTACAACCTACGGTGTTGCAAAGAGAAAGGGAACTAAACGAAAGCTTTAACATGCTTGCCACCTTAATAACGTACGGATAAATGATTTTTGAAAAAATGTTACATAGAATAACATACAAATTTTGAAAAAAGAAGTTGTCTTGGTTATTAATTTGTATTAAATATGAGTTGAGTTATTTTAAATCTATATGTTTTTGTTTTTGAGATAGAAAGATGGAGATCTAAGCTTACCAACTTCTATTTAATTATCCATAAAGAACTTTTATCCGGGTTTCAAACTCATGATCACGGAGAGTGGTGTCCTTTGCCATTAGACCAAAGACTGATTCTCTATTTTAAAAACATGTATTACATATTAAATTTTCATTACATCATACACATCTGATCTGAATCGGACGGATCCTATTGTGACTTGTGCATCATCATTGTCGTGTTACCACAACAACGGCAGCAGATACTACATTATTGTTTGATCTCAGCATTTGAAACTTGTACGTCATCATTATTGTTTCTAAAATATATTTCCATACAAAGCCTTGTTTTAAATCGAAAATCACTAAAACCCACAATCAGCATAGCATGGAGATGTTGATTAGGGAATACACAGTCTGGTTACGCTCTCTGAACAGCATCTACTGAAAGTTCAACAGTAAATCACAGAAACTTCATTTTTCTAAATTAATATGCAATAAGAATTCCATAATTGGTCAACATATTTTCCCAATTATGGCCAGTAGATGCCAGTGGGGTCAGCATTTTTCCCAATTATGGCCTGTAGATGCCAGTGGGGTCAGCATTTTGCACTATCCAAGGGTGTTCAAGCACCTTCACTAGAGGTAGCCTTTGAGAGGCATCTTTTACCAGCATCTGTGCATAGGGAGTAAAAAGAAAAAAAAATTTTAATTTTACACATCACAAAGAAACGAGTCCGGCTACTATAACACCACATCTTAAACCATTGGATCTACTTTAATATTCGTGCACAAGATAGGGCTGGAATGACACCAGTGTCTTGCACAAATATTAAAGTAGATCCAATGGTTTAAGATGTGGTGTTATTTAGTTTGGAATGACACTAATGTTATAGTAGCCGGACTCCAAAGAAACTTCATAAATGTTACCAGCATCTGTGTTTTGGTTATGAATGTAATTTGGCATTCCATGCTTGATGAATATGGTTATGGAAGTACAAAGACAAATCAGAGAAAAGACACTAAACCTGACTAATGAGATCTTTCGCAGTTGAAGAAACCACTGGCTTGAGAGGAAATCTAAGATCAACTTTTAAAATCCTGAAAAGCACAAAGCAAACGAACCTTAAGTATAACCCATTTGCATTCTTTTTCAGTAGCATATTTTATTCCGAGTGATATTACCAAATCGTAATTGGGCAATTATAAAAACGTGTGTATTTCGGCCTAAATAGAAATAGCAAATCTTGCTTTTTCACATCCAAAAAGTCAAATTCTTTTTACTATATTTTCAGAAAATTAATTAAAATAGCACTAAAGTACCCCAAAAAAAAAAAAAAATTATGCTTGCATAACAAATAGGGTCATTTTACAAAAATAGTAAAAGTAATTCTACAGTAGTAGTAAAACTTGGTTTCCTACAAAATTTTAATATGTAGATCACATTATATTTGGGAACTAATTTTGAGGTACTTTAATTAAAAAATTATTCATGATTGTAACTTCACCTCCTGTAGGTATCAGAGTGTTCCTTTGCTTCAAATGGAGGCACACCATAGAGGAACTCGTAGCACAGTACACCCAAACTCCATATGTCTACATTTGCATCATGCTCTGAACTTTCAACTACAAAAATAAAGTAAATAATTTCAGGTAACTGTACTTACATACGACTAAAATGACACAATTGGCTCATGTTATATTTGCTGTTTCAATATAGAGAAAGTCAAATTAAATTGGTCACTGAAAATAGACCAGCACACCTGTGTTGCATTCTCAGTATAGTAAAAACTGAAAGATATCGCATTCTGCCACATATACTTACCCATTTCAGGAGGGAGGTAGTCCAGCGTACCACACATGGTACGTCTCCGGTTAAATGTGTGTACTGACCACCCAAAATCAGCAATCTTCACCTCACCCTTGTATCAAAGAAGTAAATTTTAATGCAGAGTTATTGCGTAAATATGTCAGGTTCAGTTTTGTTCCTTGTTCAATAAAAGATGGAATATTAATCAGTACCTCAAGGCCCATTAGGAGATTTTCTGGTTTGATGTCTCTGTGTATGACATGCTTTGAATGGAGGTATACTAATGCACGCGCCAAGGATGCAATGTACTGAAATTTATAGGAAGGATACAAAAGAATAACTATGATCAGCTGTGAAATATTAACTACAACAAGCTTAATGCCATGAACTGCGTGATACCAGACTCTTACTAGCCTGCAATTTTTCTGGGGAAAAAAGGATTCCCTGCTAATATTAAATTCAAATGTGCATTACTATAATACTATGGAATGAAAAACTAATTTCCCTTCTCAATTAAGGGACTTCTTCTGCAATTTCATGATAATTTAATGAAAATTTCCGAACTATTTGCAATTGCTTTATACAGAAAGCAAAGTCAGCAAGTGCCTCAATAAAACCTGATTCATTAATATCTGGTAATTGGCATGAAGAAATGATGAAATAAGATATAAATGTATTTAATGTTTCTCTCTAAGAAGAACTTACTGTTGCGGCTCTTCTTTCATTGAAGTACTTGCACTTTTGCAGCTCTTTATAAAGCTCACCTTTTGCAGCATACTCCAGTATCAGATAAACCCGACTCTGTGCAAGAAAAAGAAAGATAAATAAGCATATAATGATAAGAAATGGAAACTGTAAAATGAATGTAAAAGTGACATTTTGTTTTATTAAAAGCAAAAAGGTACTATTATGCCCAAAACTATGCTAAGACTCTCTTTAGAAGAGACCAATAGGGAAAAAATGTCAATAAAAGCTTAATCTAGGCAGAAAAACTGTATTCATTTCCCAAAATAGGCACGAGTTGGGGGAGAAAAGGTAAATTAATGACTACCAGAAATTCTCGCACCAACTCAGTAGCAAGTTTCTAGAGAGTGAAGGTACACCTGAAGTCACTTTTGTCTCAAACATTGGCAAAGAAAGAGATCTAAATTACAGATCTCTTTCTTTGCACTTTCCCCAAGTCCCGGCCAAATACTTCTTGAGAGAAAGAGAGAAGTGAGATATACCTGATCATAGAAATAACCATATAGGCGGAGTATATTGGAGTGGCGTAGGTGGCTCTGTATCTCTACCTCACGCCTCAACTGATGCTCCACTTGGGACTGTTTTAATTGGGTCTTGAATAAAACCTTCAAGGCCACTATGTGATTGCTCTATATATAAATTAATTAAATTCAATTAATTAAACCCCCCTCTGAAGCTGCAGAATTTACTTCAAGTCTCGGATTATGCAAGCACTTATCGGTCAATTTGCATGACAAAATGTAATAAAACTCCAGAATTAGAACAGTAAAAGAACATAAAATCAACCTGTCTGAACAGCTTTTGGGAAACTAGTATATATAGAACAACTGAAAAGTATCCCTAAAAATGCAAAAGCAGAGAACTTCCTCCCCTTGCTAATCTACATTAGATAAAGGTAGACTGGACTGCCACCAAG
The DNA here is from genome assembly GCA_025461045.1 of Carex parvula. NCBI lineage: Eukaryota > Viridiplantae > Streptophyta > Magnoliopsida > Poales > Cyperaceae > Carex > Carex parvula. Next base: position 15,113 of record JAJGRW010001337.1, read on the forward strand.
TCGGCAACAAAAGAAGGGTAAAAATGGACACCCTTTCTCGGGCCAATCTGCACTAGACAAATCATCCTAACATTGGTGGAATATTAAAAGTAAACAGGGAAAAGTACCCTTTTATCTGGCTAATCTGCATTAGTCAAAGGTAAACTGGGTAATCATAAAGTTGGAAGCATAAAACTAGATAAAATAGAAAATACCCTCTTTTCTCTGGCCAAATATACATGGCCAAACTTGCCTCTCCCGAGCGGCTTCCCAATGTCAAAATCACTCAAAGTCCATCTCTTTTCTGCATCACATGTCTTTGAGGGCGACTGTAAAAAAGATTATTCACACATTAGATCCCTTTCCTCAAAACATAATACGTTAATTAACAAACTAAAACTACGGCAGAGCTTAGGATCACATTTCCGCTTCTAACAGAAGAAACCCTAGAATTGAAGATTTGGCATAACCCAAACCTTAGTTGGTCCCAAATAGCACTGAAGTTGGTCAGTATCCAAAGATATGGTAAGTTACTGGATCTCTACAAGAAATAGCGATCTTTAATCCTTCAGCCAGAAAGGGAAATTGACTAATTTAAGTTGCTAGGGATTGAAATTCTGTAAAATGCCAGCAAAAACCCTAGGTTCGCCTATTTGGGGGGAATTTGAGGTTTATGCTGACGCGAAACCCTTGGTTCATTAATTACCGAACCAAATTGATGACAAAAATTGCAAGAGCCCAAGACTAGGCGACTAGGGGAAATCACAAAACAAAAAAATGACCGTTAAAAATCAAATCAAAGAAACGAAATGGGGATCGATCAATTAGTTTCTTTAGCGCACCTTCTCTTCTTGATGGATTTCCGTGGCGATCGCCATGAGAGAGAGAGAGGAGATAGAGAGGCAATCAAAAAACTCGAAAGAAGTCGTCGATATCCTGAAAAGTAAAATTCTAGAAATTTTGGACCTTTTAAAATTTTCCGAGTAACGGTCGGATTCCTGTGCCATGTGGACCCGAAAGCCTCGACTGCAATTCAAATTATAGGTTATACCTGGAGTACAAGGATTGGTCTACTGGTAAGCATAACCCAGCGTTATGCTGGACCTTGGTATTCATATACGGCTGAGCCAGGACCACGCAAAGATAGAATTTCTTCGTAGGAGGAGCTGGTTTATTTCGGAGTTGTGCTAATTACACGTACCCGAATATCTCCCCCTACTGGTCTTCGGTTTCTATTGCGATTATTCTGGGTTCAAGTTTATGTACGCTTAGCTAGTTAGCTTGACTTGATTTGAATTGTAAGTCGAGAGGAGCGCTTGTCGGATCAAAGACTTACCGATATTCATGTAAGGGTGAGGCTACGGTGCTATGCATAGTACGGATTACGGCTTAAAATTTAATTTTTTAAAATTCTAACGGCTGATCCGAACCGTTTAATATGATTATAAAATAAATATGTACTTGCAAATTAAATTTTACATTTTTTCGAATTTTTTTACTATTATTTTAGATAGGTTGTTTTTGGATGGTCCATAATATTCAGATCAAGTGATTTCGAAAAAATAGTAAAAAAGTTCGAAAAAATGAAAAATTTGGTTTGCAAGTACATATTCATTTTATAATCATGTTGAACGGTTCGGATCGACTGTTAGGATTTTGAAAAATCAAATCTTGAGCTGTAGCACGGACCCAAACGGTGCTATGCATAGCACCGTAGCCTCACTCTTCATGTAAATATTGCTAAATTTATTTCATTTCATCAATATTTGCGCATTCTTACGTCTCTGAAGTTTGAACTAGGATTTATTTTTAAATGTTTTAATTAGACTGATTAAACTAATAAAAGATCACATATTCACATGAAGCATCCCAAAAATGCAGTCTAACTTTTGCTTTTCAAACTTCCATCAGTTTGTTTGTATTGAAATTTCATACAAAAATTGTTTAAAGTTGCCTATGAGAATTTCAATAGAACAATTTTTCCCAATTCCGATCGGTAGCAAAAAGTTAACAAATAGTTTACTATATAACCGTGGAGTTCATCTCATTCTTTCAGGCTTAAGCAAGCACAAGAGTTCCCTTCCTAATTAACCCAAGAGATCTCATATGTTTTTGCATTTGATATTTATGAAATTATCAAAACATAATATCTGAAAAATGAAATTTCCTACCAAGTGGAAGTAGAATATAAAATTATAAATAGACAAACCTAACAAAGTGTTTCGCGTTTCCGTTTATTATATTAAATGTTCATCTAAAGTTTGTAAGTTTTTCGTAATTGAATTCAAAATGCGAAGCAAATTTTAGTTTTGTTCTCTATATAAAGTTTTATCTCTAACGAAAAATACGATACATTGCAAATTTGCAATAACGTATTAGCAATTTTATTTTAATGTCTGAAACAAATTTTAGTTTAACTGAATATAACAAATTATAGTTTATTGATCCTACAAAGCATTTTATGATAATTTAAATCCAATATGATAAAGTAATAATAATAATAATAATAATAATAATAATAATGGGTAACTGCTGGAAATTTTATCAGAATTAGTCACGAGCTTATAATTTATTATCCAAAGCTTTTTAGAGAAAAGAAAAAATGACAAAGCCCGTTTGGAGATGTGGTTTTGTCGTAAAAACAGCGGCAATGAGATAGAGAGTTTTTTTTTTTTTTAAAAAAAAAAAAAACTGTTTTGGTCCGTTAGCTTTGCATGTGCCGTTAGGAGTCGTTTTGAATCTGATTAGTTCGGCGGGTAACGTGCTCAGGATCCTCTGTGGCCTGTATAGAGTGTAAATACTAGTGTAAGAAAACTGTCCAAACATTTTTCATATTAGAAATGTATGGATTAATTAGTTCCTGAACCACGGGCGAATATTCTCTCGCTCAGGAAATGGAGAAAGCTGGAAACAGCTCAGCTCAATTTCTGCTCACACTTTCTTGACTACTGCGGTCTATTTGAATGAATCATGAGAATAGCGAGATTAGCATCTAACTAAAAAAGAGTTTGAAATAGCTGCTAACTCAATATTTCAATAGAATAACAAAACAGCGAGCTAAGCTAGAAGTTCAAAACAACTACATTTTCATTCAAACACGAAATATCGAGTTACTTTTTCGCTAAGACATTAACTAAAAAAATTTGCTATTCCAGTGCCATCCAAACATACCACAAGCATCAAGCACCCCAACCCTCCCTCCTCCAACCAGCCCACCTCAGTCTGCCCCATGCCACCCTGTTAGTTAGCTTCCCATCTCTCTGGTGAGAATCACTGGCTCTGATCAGCTCTCCGTCTTCACCTCGACTCTAATCGTTCTTCTTGCCTTATAGCTCCCGTCGGTGAGAAGTGCGAAGGAAAAAAGACGTAGCCCCTCTGCCTTCTCCGGCCGCCACTAAACCCTAGATCCAAAAGAGAAAACAATAGAAAAAAAGGCGTAGCCCCTTCGCCTCTCTCCCTTCGTTTCCTCCAACCGAGCCATCACCCTAACCCCATAATTTTCTATCTTTAAAGCCTCACCGGAACCCTAGCCCTAGGCAGGATTGGGGGAGGTTGTAGCCAGCGCCGGCCTCCCCACCCGCCACTGCCACCACCACACACACAAAAAAACAATGTAGATGCCTCCACCTTTGTGTTGCTAATTGGCTGGTGCAGTGAAGAGCAAGAACGTGAAAGAAGAGATTGACAACCACTTAAAGTTGATTTGTAATTAGAGGTTGTATGTTAGCGGTTGATTTATGTTGTTTAGTTGTTGATGTGTGTTTTAGATTTGGTACGTTGTTTGGATGAGAGTGTTATGATGTTGTAATGTGAATGATGGATGTAATCTTACTTTATTTAATAAAAAAATTATACTTGACAGTCGTTGTCAAGATTTTCAAAACAAAATTTTGTTAATATGAAACTAACTTGTTGGAGTACTTTATGGCACTCCAGAAATCCTATTAGGTGGGTTAATATTACTTTACTCCATTAGTCACATCAGAGACATGTTAATTGAATGGGATCAATTGACCTCATTTAATTTTAATTATTTGGTATATATGTATTTTTTATATAATTTAGCATAAAATGTCACCGGTATCGTAAAATTAACTCTCATTCTTAGCATAAAAGGTTTATGTGATTGATCTCCATTTATGTTTGACCATATAGTTTGAAAGTCTGACTATTCCTAATTCACATGATGATTGCACTTAGTAAGACAGATGAAATTGCAAATTTTCTTTGAGAATTGATTTGTCCGAAACAAATTGTTTAGGTTTTGTCTTGGGCACTGATATCAATATTAAGGCACGAAAAAAGGTGAACTGTGTACATCTGATGAATAAATCTTGCACAAATTTTAAAGTGAAAAAAAATTATATACTGGACGAGATATTGGTAATTTTTTACGAAAAACAGTTGGCAATCCTTCTTCTTTTTTTATAACATAGACATGGGTACTTAATTTCATAATTCAGAAGGAATCGTGCCTAATAAATCCAGTGATGTAAAAAACGGTCGTCTAGCTCGACTAATCGGCAATTAGTTATTAGCAGTGACCAAATTTTTACAAATTATCTGTTTTTCATTTATATTGTCAATTAGTTGGTCATTTTTTTCTATATTTATCTGTTATATGTACTATATTTGTCTTGTCTTATCTGAGTTTCTCTAAATGACAATTCATAAAATTTTATTAATTAAAAGTATATGCACATAACTTTATGAAAATGCAAAATTATTCGTAAAATTCCGATTAATCAACTGCATATCGATTAATTACTTAACGATATTCCATTCGTCTTATAAACGATACTGTTACTTACTGAATAAATCTCACGAGTCAAGAATGTTTGAGCATCTACTAAACAATGGTGCCCTATTTCGATAAAGGCCACTAAAGGCACCTAGACACTTTGGTCACGCAAAATATGAGATATCTCATAGGATACGCACTCCCTAGTCCAGGCTACCAGCGAATAACAATATTAATTGGGCTTTCTTTGAAGTGCTGATCCAGGCCGAATGTTCCAACCCAATACACAACACTTGAGAGTTGGTCCGATGCCCATCAGACCTATGCCCATCGGACCTACTCTGGTTCAATGGGTTTAACCACCGTCAATTTGCTTTAAGATTCGTGCAAAATGCTTTAAACTTTGTGTGAATCTGTTTCATTTTTCGTGCGCACAATCTTAAACTAGATCGGACGGTCATCATGCTCGTTGAACCTAACAGTAGGTCCGATGGGCATCGGACCTACTCTGTTCTCAATACCCAAATGTTTATATCAACTAATAAAGACAGTAATTCGAATTCCATGTA
>JAJGRW010001337.1:26776-88467 GCA_025461045.1 Carex parvula
AATAGTCATATTTGATTAATAAATATTGTTTATTAAATTTTAATGTTAAATTATATTATTTAATTGTTTTTGGGTAAATATGTGAGTTTCTAATATTTTGAAGGGTAAATATGATATTATAAAATTTTGAGGGGGAAATACGTAATATTGAAGTGTTTGAGGGGGATACATGAAATTGCCCCTAAAAAGAAGAACAGAAACAAAAATAAAACAAAGGATGCGTACAAAGGTACCGTTAGTGGCATGACTGTAAATTAGCTCTATTTCGTGGTGATTTCTCAACAAGAAACCTCCTGGCAAATTCTTTGGCCTCCGTCGCAATTGTTAGCAAAGCACCGCAGTTTTGTATGTTACAAGCCAATCATTTCGGTGTAGTCAAACCCGATGGGCAAATTTAACAAACAATAGTTCAAAAACAAAAAAAAGGGATGAGGAACTGGAGGCAAAATTGACTCATTTTAAAATTAATTGAACCACAAACCTTATAAGCGATTATTTATTTGTTTTAGAAAATAAAAGATGAATCCCGCTTTGTCATAGCGAACCTCTTATTTCTAGAATCCGTATCACCACAGGTGCAACTGATAAATCTGATCCGTTCTTTTAACTTGGCACAAATCTCAAAGCAGAACCCTTATAGTTTCAATAGACACCGGATTGAGTTTAGTTCGGCTGGTAGGGGTGTTAATGACACTCTTTTATCCGTTTACCCGACCGTATAGTATTTAAAAAGACAGATAATGATAAGATTTTTTTTCGTTAGCTTATCAGGTGCGGGTAAGGATAACAAATTTTTTTTGTTATCAGAACAGGTAAGAGTACGGGTAAAGACCATTTCTTACCCGTTATCCTATAAGATAATTTTAAAAATAAAATTATATATATGTATGTATGAAGATGATACATGATATAATATAAAGGGTGGAGTTTTTGTCCAAAGGGCTTTGGACAAAATCTCATCCAAAGTCAGTTGTAAACCGTCCGATCTGTGTTAAAATTTACACGGATGGTTTAGATTTACGGAGCCATTAAGTTTTAAATATGTTGGCATAAATCTTAAAGCAAATTAAACAGTAAGACCCGGCTTTGGATGAGATTATGTCCAAAGCCCTTTGGACAAAATTCAATTCCCAATACAAATTTGTATTTTACTAAATTTTCATAATACAAATTAGTTGTATTTATTATTATTTTTTTCTTTTTTTTCTTGTTTTGAAAAATATTTTATTGAAAGCACAAACTGAGATGTCAATGACACTTTTTTATCCGTTTATTTTGACCCGTACTGTATTCGAAAAGACGGATAAGAATAAGATTTTTTTTCGTTAACTTATTGGGTACATGTAAAGGTAAAGATTTGTTTTCGTTATCATAATAGGTATGGATATGAAAATTCCTCCACCCAATACGTATCGTACCTGTTGACATTCCTACTGGCTAGAATTAATCTGGACTGTCCATTTTTTCAAATTGTAACTCAAGTACCGGAGGGGACACGAACTCTTATTTCTAGGTACTTGCTACTTTCAATTAATATTTTTCTCAATTCCTTTCGCTGTTATATGGGTGAGACTATGGTAATACGCATATTACATAGCACGTGCTATAAATTTATATTTTATTTTTAAAGTCTAAACAATTAATCTGAATTGTTCAAGATGATATACATATCAAATTTTATTATTTTTTAGATAGATAGAAAATCACTCATTTTTAAAATTATTTTGTTAACTGTATTTTTTTTATTAAAGAATTCTGATACACTCCAGTATATTTTAGATGTTATTTCCGAGAATTGAATCTGCATCCTCTTGGAAGAGAGACGAAGTTGTTAACTACATTATTATTTTTTAAAATATTTCTTTTTGCAATTAAACATATACTTCTTAATAAAAGAACAAGATTCATTCCCATTTATATTAGGTTTATGAATCTAATATTTCTAGTCATAAATTTAGTGTATTCACATTGTTTATCTAAGTCAGATATATGATAGGTGGACTCAGTAAAATAAAAATTTACTAACAAATTTATAAAATTCAATAAAAAAATATTAAGTTTTATGCTTTCTGAAAGAAAAATTATATATCTTCTGCAGTTTGGTGGGTTGTTTTTATTTTATTTTTAATTTCTACTACATGTCAAGTTTGCAAGATGTCAAATTTGATTACGAATTAATATGGTGATAAACTATGTAACAATTGTCTAATAAGTTTAGTAGTGAGTAAAATGATTTTCGGAATATTATGTGTGTAAACTAAAATTGGCAAAAAAATATGAACAGATATGTGTGAATCTTATTTATTTAAAATCAGCACTGTGATAAGATTTTTCCACACATGTTAAGGTACATAAAACAGGTACTTAGAACACAGCCGGTATTATATTAAGATATTTTGAAAATTAGCCCAAGTACACATCAAAAACAGTGATTTTGAAGAACAAGCCTTTAATGTGAAAAGTTATGGATTCAAAACCCGAATGAAATAAAATTCTTTGAGATAATAATATGAATATAAAATTTAAAAACTTGACCTCCATCTTTCGTTAAAGAAAAACAACGATTTGAATTGCGCATGCTCTGAAATGAAGATTTTAATAGAACATGTTGAGTCTTAGCCGTCTCATAATTTAGATTATGGAGCTATAAAACAAGTTAATTGTTTTAATTAACTTGGTAATTTGAAATTGTAGGTCAACAACCCCTTGAAATACTCAATCAAAGGGCTAAATCTCAGTGTACATAATCAAATTAATACATATTAAAATATACCTAGTCCTACCTACTCTCAATATAAAAAAATAAAAATAAGAGGTCGAATATCATGGAATTTAGGTGACCTAAATTTTGGATTTAACCATATATTGGCACTATATTTATTAATAGACGGAATTCATGTTTTGGTAGGTTTTTTAAGGAGAAGCGATCACCGAATCAGATTTTGGAAAGCAAATTATGTCCAATTAAGTCATAAATCTTATTTCCCCTCTATCGAATATTTCCAAATTAAAGCATTTCTTGGTCTAGAAGTCGGACCGAAATTTTTTTAGTTACCACAGTAAAAAATAGAAATTAAATAATTACCACCCGGTTCAAGCTATCTTCAATCTTATCATCCACGCGGACTCGGTTCCCGCATCAAATTGGGTTGGTGCGCGGACTGGGCTGGCGCACCAATTGGTGCTCTAACTGAGTTAGCGCACCAAAATTAGTGCAAAATTAGTGCTCAAAAGAGGTGAAACGCACCGAAGAGCAGTAAAAATTTCAGAACAGTTGGCAGTTGGTGCGCCAATCCAGTCCGCGCACCAACCCATTTTGATGCGCGAACTGAGTCCGTGTGGGTGGTAGGATTTTGAAAAATCTCAGCAAGAGTGGTATTCATTTAATTTTAATTTTATGTTGTGGTAACTTTAAAAATTTCGGAAAGTCGGAGCGCTTAAATGGCAGCTATATATGTTAACTGTTATGGACTTTTGCATATATATCCTCTAAGAACGTTAAAATTAATCTCCATTGGGAAGGTTGACATAAAAAAACTTACCATATAAATTGAAAAATTAATTAATGGGCTAGAGAACTACCCATGTAGACTCACATCTTGTTTGGATGGAGAGTAGAGGAAGGCAGGGAATGGAAAGAAAAGAAAATTTTATGTCGAATCGTGTTTGGTTGACAAAATTATGTCGGAGGTGAAGGGTATATGAGGTGAAAGGTTTAATTTTGTATCATTATAATCAATAGAATCGGTTTCCCTCCTGATTTGTGGTGTAATGGATGGAAATAAATTTTGTTGTAAATATTTTTAGAATAAAAAACACAAATGCCCAACTCTATATCTTACCTATATAATTCTCATACAAGTTTTTTGTCACAAACCTACAACAACTACCGAATTTCTCATTAACCTTCTAAATTTTAATCAATCAAACAAAAAATAAGACGGAAAGAAAATTAAATTTATTTCCTTCATTAATCATTCAAATACAAAGAAATTAAATATGTTAATCTTCCTTTCTATTCCATTCCATTTTTTTTATTCTTCTCCTCCCCTTCCTTCCTCTACTCTCCATCCAAACAAGGTGTCAGCGAAAGGTCCAAAGCAAAACAGAAGCATTAGTTTTTTTTGATAAAAATAAGCATAAGATATAAAGTCCAGAATTATTATTATAATAAAATCATAAGGTTATTAATTATATTTGAAACTTAAGTCAGGAGCATGAACTTGTTTATGCCAAGTACTTTTCATTTACTTCTCTAAAAAAAAATTACTTTTCATTTTACTTTTTATATATTTTAAAATATACACTCGTTGGAATCAAGTTTTGTAGAATGCACACTCGTTTGAAACAAAATAGATACTCTTTTATTTGAATTTAAAATAATTACTTATAAATGTTATATGCATTGAGAAAAATGAAATAAAATTTAATAACTATCAATAAGTACATTAAATTCGCAAAATCATTACATGAACCCCGCCTCCAAAATGCAATATAAAAAGTATTAACACTTGTTGTAAAATGTTGACCACTGATCTGAGAGAAATATAATAAATATCATATAAAAGTGATTTAAAGTAGAGGAGGGTTCAAATGCCTCCATTTTTCATGCCTCCACCATGCCTCCATATTTTAAAACTTTAATAACTCAAAATTTAAAACTTAAAAGTCAAAATAAAACTGTTGGATATGATCTACATCATTTTATCTATGTGCTCATAAAAAATTATCACATTTCGATTTTGTTTTTATGTGAATCAATAAGTTAAAAAATCAACGTCTAGAAATTATCCACATTAATATGTTTTTTACAAGCTCTTGATGACAGCCAAAACAAAATTGAAATATCATAATTTTTTACACGTATATAGATAAAATGATGTAGACCATATCCAACGGTTTTATTTTTACTTTTAAGTTTTAAATTTTGAGTTATTAAAGTTTTAAAATATGGAGGCATGGTGAAGGCATGAAAAATGGAGGCATTTGAACCCTCCTCTTTAAAGTATGAATTTTTTTTTTTTTTTATCTCTGTACGTAATCTGATAATATTTAAAAAATCTTTGCCGAATAAAACAGGAGTAAAAACTTCATATTTTACAGATCTAAAGAAATTCTAATTTCAAAACTTATCAGGGCTAAATTTGCAATCCCCGCATACTTTATTTGACCACCAAAAAAGGGTATTATATTTTAGCTGATGCTCTGAGCCTCTGAGGCAAACAATCCTTGTTTTGGCGCACCCCCTCGCCCCCCTTCCCTATAAATAATCTCTCTTTCCAATTTCGCCTCCATGAAATATAAACCTTCTCCTCTTATCAACAAACTGAAAAGCTAACAATTCTCCAAACAAAAACACAAGAAGTCACAAAATGGGTTCTCTGGGAACCTCTGATTCAACCCCAAATTCAAAATCAAACGCAAACGGCCATGCATCTGAGCTCGAGGATTCTCCTTCGACGGTCTTGAGAAAATTACTGACCGAGAAAATTAGTGGTGGCATGTCAAGGTCAGAAAGCGCGAAGAGGAAGATCAAGAACAAAGAGAAAATGAAACCCAAAATTGTAACTGGCGATGGTGGCTACATCTTAGAGGATGTGCCTCATTTCTCTGATTACATACCGGACCTTCATGTACCTCTCTCTCTCTCTCTCTCTCTCTCTCTCCCTCTATCACACACACACACACACACACACTGGATTTGTTCCTTTTTTATGTTCCTTCTCAAAGTTAATGATCAAAAAAATTTCGCAACATGTATGTTTACAAACAAAGTTCAGTAAATTTGGTTATTTATTTGACTTTCATGCTTAAAATTTACTTTATAAAGGGACCTTAGTTAAGTAGATAAAGCCGTAATATTAAAATTTTGTACAAGATAGTTTCAAATGAATCAGCAACCTTTTAAGGAAGGACGAACCAAAGTTCCAACTATAGGAATATACTTCTTTTGTTCTAAGTTTATTCCATTTTTTATAAGAAAAGGAATCCCGGAAAACTTGGGAACTTTTGACCCACGTGCTTTCTTTGACGAACAAATTTCTCTAAAAATTTCGCGGTCAAACCCTAGAAGTATTAGAATTTTTCATGAGTATTCTTTCTTGCATTAGCATCAACAAAAAAAAAAAACGGGGATTTACATATGAGGGATGCTTCTGTGGGCATAAGGATCTATTTGTGAAATGAGCATATTTTTATTTTCAAAGTTCAAACAGTCGATCTGACCGTTCAACATTATCTCCATATTAGAATGTACTTGGAGGTCAAATTTTACATTTTTTTGAATTTTTTTACTATTTATTAAGTATTTTACAAAACTAGTCAAATTCAGACCATTGAATTTTGTACCCATCTTAATAAATAGTAAAAAAATTCAGAAAAATGTAAAATTTGACCTCCAAGTACATTGTAATATGGAGAAAATGTTAATGGTCGGATCGACTGTTTGAACTTTGAAAATGAAAATATGCTCATTTCACAAATAGGTCCTTATGCCCATAGAAGAATTTGCCTTATATATTATACCGAACACTAATTTATATTAACATACTCTAAACTTCACTAAATTAATGTACTTTTATCTTACTGTCTTTTGTTTCATCATATGCAGAGTCACCCGAACCCGTTGCAAGACAATCCTGCATACTCCGTTGTCAAGTACTAATTTAAAATTTCTTGTTAAAGCTTTTAAGTAATTAATATTTATTAGACTTTTCTAATATTATATCATGACTTTCATTTTCAGGCAATACTTTGTTGATGTTGATGATACTGTTGCTCAAAAGGTACAAAGTGTTCACAACTTTTTTTTGTAATAACCTTATGTAATTCTAGAAGCAAGGCTTTGTGCTTAATTTTATATATTTATGCATGATAATATCTTCTACATAACACAACTTTTTTGTGGAAATATATAAAATTAAAATTTCTTTTATTTTCTTCAGATTGTGGTTCAAAAGAACAGTAAAAAGGGCACACATTTCAGGCGTGCCGGCCCTCGTCAAAAGGTTATTGCACTTTTTTTTTTGTTCATAATCATCGTTATCGTCCTTATTGAGTCAACTAAAATGATGACAGTTATTTTTTTTTCTTTATAATTGTTAGGTATATTTTGATTCTGATGAAGTAAAAGCTTGCATTGTGACTTGTGGAGGCCTCTGCCCGGGACTTAACACAGTGGTGAGAGAGCTTGTATGTACCTTGTACAGCATTTATGGTGTCACCAAAATCCTCGGCATAAAGGTAAGGTTTATCTTTTGAGCACTGACAAATATTACCGTACCAATCAGGACAGATATCGATACATTATGACTATTTCAGAATTCAGAGTTAAGTTTTCTAACTGCATAGCAACTGAAAATTTGATATATGATTTAGATAAAAGTATTATTGCTATAGCTAGCCTGTGCCTTGTACCAGTAAAAACTAGGTAGGAACAGTTCCTGACTGGTACTTTACTAGATGCCAGTTATGTGCCTACTGATAATATATTTCTTTTCTTTTTTTCTTTAGGGCGGTTATAAAGGCTTTTATTCTTGTAATACCATTGAGTTGACACCTAAACTGGTCAATGATATTCATAAAAGAGGAGGCACCATTCTCGGTACATCTCGTGGAGGCCATGACACTGTCAAAATAGTTGATGCAATTCAGGATCGGGGGATCAACCAAGTAGGAATCTTATTTAATTTCAAAAAAGTATTTTGGCATGTATATCCAACATGACATCAAAGATCATAGAATTAGCCAATTACATATTGATTGTATTTTAAATTAATCCACAGGTGTATATCATTGGAGGTGACGGAACCCAGAAAGGGGCCTCCATCATATATGAGGTACATTTTATGACAATGAAATGCAATTTATTTATAAAAAAAAAGGTTCCTGACTTTCTATTAAACTGTTAACAGATAACAGTAGATGACATTTTTTTGCTTTCAAAAATCGTAATTTGTAGGAAATTCAAAGGAGAGGCCTAAAAGTAGCAGTTGTTGGCATTCCCAAAACCATAGACAATGACATAGAGGTAATTGTAGTTTGTACTTGCGATATACTCTCTTAATAGATTCAACCACCTCTGTAGTTCAGAATTATTTAACAGTTTCTTTTGATGGAAATCTAGGTTATAGACAAGTCATTTGGTTTTGATACTGCGGTGGAGGAGGCTCAAAAAGCAATCTATGCTGCACATGTGGAGGCCGAAAGCCATGAAAATGGCATTGGTTTTGTCAAATTAATGGGCCGCAACAGTGGTATGTATAGTTGCATGACCATGATTTATCTTAGACTAAAGATTTAGTACATTGGTGTTAATAGTATTCTTGTTATGATTTTTTTTTTTTTTTTCTTAGTGCGTTTTGTTAGTTATTTTCAGAAATATTTCTTTTTATGGTTTGCTTGAGGAGATCTGAGCCTTATGCACTACTTTACTGTCTTATCTTAATAGCACTGTACCTTTCACTATTTCAGGTTTCATAGCAATGTATGCTACTCTTGCAAGCCGAGACGTGGTAAGTTAGCTTGCTTGAAATTTTGATTGCATTTCTTTCATATTCAGTGGATTACCTTTCCAAATGTTTCACAATGCAATTGCAAATCCCTAAAGCAAGAAATTTATTCAATTCAATATTTTTCCTCTTTCTTTAGGATTGTTGCTTAATTCCTGAATCGCCCTTCTATCTAGAAGGGGAGGGAGGCCTATTAGAATTCATTGAGAAACGGCTAAAAGAGAATGGGCATATGGTAATTGTTGCTGCTGAAGGAGCTGGCCAGGATTTGATAGCAGATAGTTTGCGCAACACGGATCATGATGCATCAGGAAACAAACTATTGCTTGATGTTGGTTTGTGGCTCTCTCAGAAGATAAAGGTTTGTTTATTACTGTTTTGTGTAATGTTTATGCTATGGTGGTTAGTATAAATATAATTTTATTTACTGTATGACTAAAGTTTTAAACACGAGTAATTTTCCTGATTGACATCTTTCTGGTCAGGTAAATCTTTCTGATTATAACAAATAATTTCTTAAGGATATTTATTTTGTTGTATATCTGAATAATCTGAGCAGATTTTTTTTTGCGGATAATTAATACGTAAAGCCCTACAAATTTTTCACACAGACTTAAAATTAAAGCCATTCAAGATAGATGTATTAGAGTAAATTATGTTCTGAGGCTAATGTAACCATTATATTGTCTCCTGTAGGAACACTTCTCAGGAAAGAAGAGAATGCGTGTAAATCTCAAGTACATAGGTAATTAACTTTACTTTTGACTTCCTATGACAAGTCTTGAATATTTTAAATGGTTGACAAATTGTTTTCTTTTTTTCATTTCTTTCTAGATCCTACTTACATGATACGCGCAGTTCCTAGCAATGCATCAGACAATATCTATAGTACCTTATTGGCACAAAGCGCTGTTCATGGTGCCATGGCCGGATATACAGGTTTCACTGTCGGATCAGTCAACGGAAGGCACGCATATATTCCATATCATGTAAGTTCTGTTTAATTTTTTTTCCCTTTTATTTGCATATTTCTTACAGTCCATTAATTCAGTAAAATGAGGATTAAGAACGGAAGGAGGAATAGTGAAATGTGTTTAACTTATGATAAACTTCCACTTAGAAACCCAAACAGAAGAGATTTTGATAAAATTGTTCCCAACACATTTTTTAACTTTGCTATATTTTTTATTATGTTTTTTTTTTTCAGAGGATCACTGAGAAGCAAAAGAAAGTAGTCATAACAGATCGTATGTGGGCAAGGCTCCTATCTTCGACCAATCAACCGAGCTTTCTCAGCCACGAATTTATCAAAGGTGAAGAAACTGACCTGGAGGAGCATTATCATTTAGACGAAGAATATACTCTGTGTAATGGTTCTCTTACTGATGCAATAAAAAACATGTAACGGCAATGCATTGTGTGATAAATTTTGAGGGAATGAGTGGTGAATTTTAGCGATAGTTGGTTTTTTTATTTGTTCTCTTCAAGGTATAATTTTTTACATTGTAAAAAGCTTCAATTATAGAAAGATAAAGAGGTTTTATTATTGCGCCCCAGGAATTTTTTTTGTGGAAGCAACATCTTTATTTTTGTGCCTTCAGGAATTCCAACAGCAACTTATCCTATTCTTCTAGAGAGAATTTTCCTACAATTGATTCAGATTAAAGCTCAAAAATACATAAAACCCATAAAATAAAGTCTATTTTTGAATTTCAATGTGGAAAATAAGCTAGAGGTCAAATGATTGAAGAAGTGGATATGGGGAAGAAGCAGGGATTGGAATTTTATGCTACCAGAAAGAAATGGCCCATCTACAGGAGCTGAATCTGGAATTCAAGCAAAGTACCCAACTGCTAAAGAAAATAATCTATTGGTCAAGTCAAAAAAAATTATGAGCTTGACCATGCAAATTGGGTTGGTTCCTGGCACTGGAAGTCTTGTCCTGTTTATTCTCGTGTCTCCACTCTCCTGGTGATAGAAATTCAAGAGATTTGAGGGTCCATTCTGTGAAATAAATAAACAGACCGGACTAAGAAGGAGGCAAATAAAAAGGTTCTAGTAACGGACAAATAACCCGCTTAGCCGATCGATCCGTTTAATCTGACTTTAACCCGTTTCAAAAAATAATGATTTAAGTATTTGATTTGGTACGGATTGAAATTTATTCAACCTGCTAAGTATATATTTTCTATAAATTTTAAAAATATATATCAAGTTAAAATACAATCCGACTGCATAATATGATTGATTTTGGGTCTTCTGTTTTTTTTTTTTGAAGAACTCTAAATTGTTTTTGAATAAACTTACTTTTGTAAATGATGAATGTTTTTATTTATTATTGGATAATTTTTTTTAGGTATTTTCATTTATGTATATATGAATTTTTTTTATATGAATTATTGAGTATGGATTGAAAGTGCATTACCTAATTAAATAATAACTATGAATGGGGTTGAAAATATAGACAAAAAAAAAAAAAAACCCACCAGTCTTCAATCCTATTTCAAATCAATTTTTATTCTAAGTGACTCAAACTGTGTCTTCTGTGTAGGAGGTCACATGTTAATTTTTAAAATTAAAAACCTTAATCTTATATTTATCTATAAACAACCCCCACAATCAGACACAACATACATACCTCTCACAAGCAAACATAGGTTAAGAAAGGACATGACCTTATCAAGTGTTTTCACATTTATTGAATAAAATATATTAAAAAACAGAGTACTTACATAACCAGTTGAGAAACTTGTACAAATTAAGTAGTTCAATTGATGAAGTGAAGAGCTCCGAGTAAAAGAGCAAACTGGACAGGGAAAATGGGGAAGAACTGGAAAGCATCAGCCCGAGCCTGTGTACATCCTTCCAATGATTCATCATCATCGAAACAAATGCCGATAATCTTTGCTTTGACCCCCATATTTCTCGTAGTCCTAGTTGCCTATTAAAAAGAAAGCCAAAGGGTAGACAACACACTCTGTTCGTGTACAATGTTACATATTAGACAACACACTCTGTTCATGTACAATGTTACATATTAGACAACATCTGTATCTCATCCATAACATATTTGAGTTGGTCAGTTAAAGTTTTTTTCTTTTAGACAACAAAAAAGGTCCTTACTCCAAAATATAGTTTATATTTTCTTCCATTAAATCCTATGGAAGTAAAATTTTACATTGTCTATAAAAGTTATCGTCGACATTGAATGCGAAAATTCGAAGATAGTAGAATTTACAATATTGACAAAATGGAAGAATTGTACATGAAATATCCACTTTCAATAAAACAAAATATTGTACAAAAAATAGGCTAAAAAGAAGCTCAAGCAAATTAAGTACTGTATATCAATTTTATTTAAGAAAAAGATTATAGACTTTTGTTTGAATATATGCATTATTTCTTAGTAAGAGCAAATTGGTGATGACATGAAAATATATGAAAAATCAATACTAGCATTATTTCTTAGGTAGGAGCAAATTGGTGATGACATGAAAAATCACTGCAATGTTGGTATCTCCAAAAAAAATTGAAGTTTCAACAAATATTAGCTCCGTTTCTAACCAGAGCTGTCTTGCAAGAATTCAACAGAGCTAGAATAGTCAAATCAAGAATAGATCTGAAAATTGGCATGTTCCGTATTTGTCTCGCCCTCACAAAATATTGTACTCTTCTAAAACACACAAGTGATCCCACATCCTGACATCAAAACGGAGTTGGCACCCAAGTGGTACAACCTACGGTGTTGCAAAGAGAAAGGGAACTAAACGAGCTTTAACATGCTTGCCACCTTAATAACGTACGGATAAATGATTTTTGAAAAAATGTTACATAGAATTACATATAAATTTTGAAAAAGAAGTTATCTTAGTTATTAATTTGTATTAAATATGAGTTGAGTTATTTTAAATCTATATTTTTTTTGTTTTTGAGATAGAAAGATGGAGATCTAGCTTACCAACTTCCATTTAATTATCCATAAAAGATTTTCATCCGGGTTTCGAACTCATAACTTCCCACACAGAGGGTGTTGCCCTTTGCCATTAGACCAAAGACTGATTCTCTATTTTGAAAACATGTATTACATATTAAATTTTCATTACATCATACACATCTGATCTGAATCAGACGGATCCTATTGTAACTTGTGCGTCATCATTGTCGTGTTACCACAACAACGGCAGCAGATACAACATTATTGTTTGATCTCAGCATTATTGTTTCTACAATATATTTCCATAGAAAGCCTTGTTTTAAATCGAAAATCACTAAAACCCACAAACAGCATAGCATAGAGATGTTGATTAGGGAATACTGGTTACACTCTCTGAACAGCATCTACTGAAAGTTCAACAGTAAATCACAGGAACTTCATTTTTCTAAATTAATATGCAATAAGAATTCCATAATTGGTCAACATATTTTCCCAATTATGGCCTGTAGATGCCAGTGGGATCAGCATTTTGCACTATCCAAGGGTGTTCAAGCACCTTCACTAGAGGTAGCCTTTGAGAGGCATCTTTTACCAGCATCTGTGCATAGAGAGTAAAAAAAGAAAATAATTTAAATTTTACACATCACAAAGAAACTTCATAAATTTTACCAGCATCTGTTTTTTGGTTATGAATGTAATTTGGCACTCCATGCTTGATGAATATGGTTATGGAAGTACAAAGACAAATCAAAGAAAAGACACTAAACCTGACTAATGAGATCTTTCGCAGTTGAAGAAACCACTGGCTTGAGAGGAAATCTAAGATCAACTTTTAAAATCCTGAAAAGAACAAAGCAAACGAACCTTAAGTATTTCGGCACTCCATTTGCATTCTTTTTCAGTAGCATATTTTATTCTGAGTGATATTACCAAATTGGAATTGGGCAATTATAAAAACATGTGTATTTCGGCCTAAATAGAAATAGAAATCTTGCTTTTTCACATCCAAAAAGTCAAGTTCTTTTTACTATATTTTCAAAAAATTAATTAAAATAGCACTAAAGTACCCGCAAAAAAAAAAAAACTTATGCTTGCATAACGAATAGGGTCATTTTACAAATAGTAAAAGTAATTCTACAGTAGTAGTAAAACTTGGTTTCCGACAATTTTAATATGTAGATCACATTATATTTGGGAACTAATTTTGAGGTACTTCAATTAAAAAATTATTCATGATTGTAACTTCACCTCCTGTAGGTATCAGAGTGTTCCTTTGCTTCAAATGGAGGCACACCATAGAGGAACTCGTAGCACAGTACACCCAAACTCCATATGTCTACATTTGCATCATGCTCTGAACTTTCAACTACAAAAATAGAGTAAATAATTTCAGGTAACTGTACTTACATACGACTAAAATGACACAATTGGCTCATGTTATATTTGCTGTTTCAATATAGAGAAAGTCAAAATTAAATTGGTCACTGAAAATAGACCAGCACACCTGTGTTGCATTCTCAGTATAGTAAAACTGAAAGATATCGCATTCTGCCACATATACTTACCCATTTCAGGAGGGAGGTAGTCCAGCGTACCACACATGGTACGTCTCCGGTTAAATGTGTGTACTGACCACCCAAAATCAGCAATCTTCACCTCACCCTTGTATCAAAGAAGTAAATTTTAATGCAGAGTTATTGCGTAAATATGTCAGGTTCAGTTTTGTTCCTTGTTCAATAAAAGATGGAATATAAATCAGTACCTCAAGGCCCATTAGGAGATTTTCTGGTTTGATGTCTCTGTGTATGACATGCTTTGAATGGAGGTAAACTAATGCACGTGCCAAGGATGCAATGTACTGAAATTTATAGGAAGGATAGAAAAGAATAACCATGATCAGCTGTGAAATTAACTACAACAAAATTCCATGAAATATGTAGGAAGGATACAAAAGAATAACTATGATACAACAAGCTTAATGCCATGAACTGTGTGATACCAGACTCTTACTAGCCTGCAATTTTTCTGGGGAAAAAAGGAAGTCCCTGCTAATTTTAAATTCAAATGTGCATTACTATAATACTATGGAATGAAAAACTAATTTCCCTTCTCAATTAAGGGACTTCTTCTGCAATTTCATGATAATTTAATGAAAATTTCCGAACTATTTGCAATTGCTTTATACAGAAACCAAAGTCAGCAAGTGCCTCATTAAAACCTGATTCATTAATATCTCGTAATTGGCATGAAGAAATGATGAAATAAGTTATAAATGTATTTAATGTTTCTCTCTAAGAAGAACTTACTGTTGCGGCTCTTCTTTCATTGAAGTACTTGCACTTTTGCAGCTCTTTATAAAGCTCACCTTTTGCAGCATACTCCAGTATCAGATAAACCCGACTCTGTGCAAGAAAAAGAAAGATAAATAAGCATATAATGATAAGAAATGGAAACTGTAAAATGAATGTAAAAGTGACATTTCGTTTTATTAATACTGAACCCTTGGGTTAGAAGCAAAAAGGTACTATTATGCCCAAAATATGCTAAGACTCTCTTTAGAAGAGACCATATAGGGAAAAAATGTCAATAAAAGCCTAATCTAGGCAGAAAAACTGTATTCATTTCCCAAAATAGGCACGAGTTGGGAGAAAAGGTAAATTAATGACTACCAGAAATTCTCGCACCAACTCAGTAGCAATTTTCTAAAGAGTGAAGGTACACCTGAAGTCACTTTTGTCTCAAACATTGGCAATGAAAGATCTAAATTACAGATCCCATTTATCAGCATTCACTAACTTAGTAGCACTTTCCCCAAGTCCCGGCCAAATACTTCTTGAGAGAAAGAGAGAAGTGAGAGATACCTGATCATAGAAATAACCATATAGGCGGAGTATATTGGAGTGGCGTAGGTGGCTCTGTATCTCTACCTCACGCCTCAACTGATGCTCCACTTGAGACTGTTTTAATTGGGTCTTGAATAAAACCTTCAAGGCCACTATGTGATTGCTCTATATATAAATTAATTAAATTCAATTAATAAGTCTCGGAAGCTGCAGAATTTACTTCAAGTCTCGGATTATGCAAGCACTTATCGGTCAATTTGCATGACAAAATGTAATATAACTCCAGAATTAGTACAGTAAAAGAACATAAAATCAACCTGTCTGAACAGCTTTTGGGAAACTAGTATAGAACAACTGAAAAGTATCCCTAAAAATGCAAAAGCAGAGAACTTCCTCCCCTTGCTAATCTACATTAGATAAAGGTAGACTGGACTGCCACCAAGTCGGCAACAAAAGAAGGGTAAAAATGGACACCCTTTCTCAGGCCAATCTGCACTAGACAAATCATCCTAACATTGGTGGAATATTAAAAGTAAACAGGGAAAAGTACCCTTTTATCTGGCTAATCTGCATTAGTCAAAGGTAAACTGGGTAATCATAAAGTTGGAAGCATAAAACTAGATAAAATAGAAAATACCCTCTTTTCTCTGGCCAAATATACATGGCCAAACTTGCCTCTCCCGAGCGGCTTCCCAATGTCAAAATCACTCAAAGTCCATCTCTTTTCTGCATCACATGCCTTTGAGGGCGACTGTAAAAAAGATTATTCACACATTAGATACATTTCCTCAAAACATAATACATTTAATTAACAAACTAAAACTACGGCAGAGCTTAGGATCACATTTCCGCTTCTAACAGAAGAAACCCTAGAATTGAAGATTTGGCATAAACCCAGAAAACTAAACCTTCGTTGGTCCCAAATAGCACTGAAGTTGGTCAGTATCCAAAGATATGGTAAGTTACTGGATCTCTACAAGAAATAGCGATCTTTAATCCTTCAGCCAGAAAGGGAAATTGACTAATTTAAGTTGCTAGGGATTGAAATTCTGTAAAATGCCAACAAAAACCCTAGGTTCGCCTATTTGGGGGGAATTTGAGGTTTATGTTGACGCGAAACCCTTGGTTCATAAATTACCGAACCAAATTGATGACAAAAATTGCAAGAGCCCAAGACTAGGCGACTAGGGGAAATCACAAAACAAAAAAAATGACCGTGGATAAAAATCAAATCAAAGAAACGAAATGGGGATCGATCAATTAGTTTCTTTAGCGCACCTTCTCTTCTTGATGGATTTCCGTGGCGATCGCCATGAGAGAGAGAGAGAGAGAGGAGATAGAGAGGCAATCTAAAAACTCGAAAGAAGTCGTCGGTATCCTGAAAAGTAAAATTCGAGAAATTTTGGACCTTTTAAAATTTTGCGAGTAACGGTCGGATTCCTGTGCCATGTGGACCAGAAAGCCTCGACAGCAATTCAAATTATAGGCTATACCTGGAGTACAAGGATGTAAGGTCTACTGGTAAGCATAACCCAGCGTCATGCTGGACCTTGGTATTCATATACGGCTGAGCCAGGACCACGCAAAGATAGAATTTCTTCGTAAGAGGAGCTGGTTTATTTCGGAGTTATGCTAATTACACGTACCCTAATATCTCCCCCTACTGGTCTTGGGTTTCTATTGCGATTATTCTGGGTTCAAGTTTATGTACGCTTAGCTAGTTAGGTTGACTTGATTTGAATTGTAAGTCGAGAGGAGCGCTTGTCGGATCAAAGACTTACCGATATTCATGTAAGGGTGAGGCTACGGTGCAATGCATAGTACGGACTACGGTTTAAAATTTGACTTTTTAAAATTTTAACGGCTGATCTGAGCCGTTTAATATGATTATAAAATAAATATGTACTTGCAAATTAAATTTTATATTTTTTTGAATTTTTTTACTATTATTTTAGATAGGCTGTTTTTGGATGGTCCATAATGTTCAGATCAAGTGATTTTCGAAAAAATAGTAAAAAAATGAAAAAAAATGAAAAATTTGGTTTGCAAGTACATATTCATTTTATAATCATGTTGAACGGTTCGGATCGACTGTTAGAATTTTGAAAAGTCAAATTTTGAGCTGTAGCACGGACCCAAACGGTGCTATGCATAGCACCGTAGCCTCACTCTTCATGTAAATATTGCTAAATTTATTTCATTTCATCAATATTTGTGCATTCTTACGTCTCTGAAGTTTGAACTAGGATTTATTTTTAAATGTTTTAATTAGACCGATTAAACTAATAAAAGATCACATATTCACATGAAGCATCCCAAAAATGCAGTCTAACTTTTGCTTTTCAAACTTCCATCAGTTTGTTTGTATTGAAATTTCATACCAAAATTGTTTAAAGTTGCCTATGAGAATTTCAATAGAACAATTTTTCCCAATTCCAATCGGTAGCAAAAAGTTCACAAATATTTTACTATATAACCGTGGAGTTCATCTCATTCTTTCTGGCTTAAGCAAGCACAAGAGTTCCCTTCCTAATTAACCCAAGAGATCTCATATGATTTTGCATTTGATATTTATGAAATTATCAAAAAATAATATCTGAAAAATGAAATTTCTACCAAGTGGAAGTAGAATATAAAATTATAAATAGACAAACCTAACAAAGTGTTTCGCGTTTCCGTTTATTATATTAAATGTTCATCTAAAGTTTGTAAGTTTTTCGTAATTGTTTCAAGATGCGAAGCAAATTTTAGTCTTTTTCTCTAAATAAAGTTTTATCTCTAACGAAAAATACGATACATTGCAATAACGTATTAGCAATTTTATTTTAATTAATGAAACAAATTATAGTTTAACTGAATATAAACAAATTATAGTTTATTGATCCTACAAAACATTTTATGATAATTTAAATCCAATATGATAAAGTAATAATAATAATAATAATGGGTAACTGCCGGAAATTTTATCAGAATTAGTGACGAGCTTAAAATTTATTATCCAAAGCTTTTTAGAGAAAGAAAAAATGACAAGGCCCATTTGGAGATGTGGCTTTGTCGTAAAAACAGCGGCCATGAGATAGAGAGTTTTTTTTTTTTTTTAAAAAAAAAAAAAACTGTTTTGGTCCGTTAGCTTTGCATGTGCCGTTAGGAGTCGTTTTGAATCTGATTACGTTCGGCGGGTAACGTGCTCAGGATCCTCTGTGGCCGGTATAGAGTGTAAATACTAGTGTAAGAAAACTGTCCAAGCATTTTTCTTATTAGAAATGTATGGATTAATTAGTTCCTGAACCACGGTCGAATATTCGCTCGCTCAGGAAATGGAGAAAGCTGGAAACAGCTCAGCTCAATTTCTGCTCACACTTTCTTGACTACTGCGGTCTATTTGAATGAATCATGAGAATAGCGAGATTAGCATCTAACTAAAAGAGTTTGAAATAGCTGCTAACTCAATATTTCAATAGAATAACAAAACAGCGAGCTAAGCTAGAAGTTCAAAACAACTACATTTTCATTCAAACACGAAATATCGAGTTACTTTTTCGCTAAGACATTAACTAAAAAAATTTGCTATTCCAGTGCCATCCAAACATACCACAAGCATCAAGCACCCCAACCCTCCCTCCTCCAACCAGCCCACCTCAGTCTGCCCCATGCCACCCTGTTAGTTAGCTTCCCATCTCTCTGGTGAGAATCACTGGCTCTGATCAGCTCTCCGTCTTCACCTCGACTCTAATCGTTCTTCTTGTCTTATAGCTCCCGTCGGTGAGAAGTGCGAAGGAAAAAAGACGTAGCCCCTCTGCCTTCTCCGGCCGCCACTAAACCCTAGATCCAAAAGAGAAAACAATAGAAAAAAAGGCGTAGCCCCTTCGCCTCTCTCCCTCCGTTTCCTCCAACCGAGCCATCACCCTAACCCCATAATTTTCTATCTTTAAAGCCTCACCGGAACCCTAGCCCTAGGCAGGATTGGGGGAGGTTGTAGCCAGCGCCGGCCTCCCCACCCGCCACTGCCACCACCACACACACAAAAAAACAATGTAGATGCCTCCACCTTTGTGTTGCTAATTGGCTGGTGCAGTGAAGAGCAAGAACGTGAAAGAAGAGATTGACAACCACTTAAAGTTGATTTGTAATTAGAGGTTGTATGTTAGCGGTTGATTTATGTTGTTTAGTTGTTGATGTGTGTTTTAGATTTGGTACGTTGTTTGGATGAGAGTGTTATGATGTTGTAATGTGAATGATGGATGTAATCTTACTTTATTTAATAAATACTTGACAGTCGTTGTCAAGATTTTCAAAACAAAATTTTGTTAATATGAAACTAACTTGTTGGAGTACTTTATGGGCACTCTAGAAATCCTATTAGGTGGTTAATATTACTTTACTCCATTAATTCACATCAGAGACATGTTAATTGAATGGGATCAATTGACCTCATTTAATTTTAATTATTTGGTATATATGTATTTTTTATATAATTTAGAATAAAATGTCACCGGTATCGTAAAATTAACTCTCATTCTTAGCATAAAAGGTTTATGTGATTGATCTCCATTTATGTTTGACCATATAGTTTGAAAGTCTGACTATTCCTAATTCACATGATGATTGCACTTAGTAAGACAGATGAAATTGCAAATTTTCTTTGAGAATTGATTTGTCCGAAACAAATTGTTTAGGTTTTGTCTTGGGCACTGATATCAATATTAAGGCACGAAAAAAGGTGAACTGTGTACATCTGATGAATAAATCTTGCACAAATTTTAAAGTGAAAAAAAATTATATACTGGACGAGATATTGGTAATTTTTTACGAAAAACAGTTGGCAATCCTTCTTTTTTTATAACATAAACATGGGTACTTAATTTCATGCTTCAGAAGGAATCGTACCTAATAAATCCAGCGATGTAAAAATCGGTCGTCTAGCTCGACTAATCGGCAATTAGTCATTAGCAGTGACCAAAACTTTATAAATTGTCTGTTTTCTGTTTATATTGTCAATTAGTTGGTCATTTTTTTCTATATTTATCTGTTATATATGTACTATATTTTATCTTATATTATCTGAGTTTTTCTAAATGACAATTTATAAAATTTTATTAATTAACAATGTAATTAAGTTAAAATAAGTTTATTTCATAAGTTTAATGAGTTAAATTAATTATTTTTAATAATTAAAAGTATATGCACATAACTTTATGAAAACACAAAATTATCTATAAAATTCCGATTAATCAACTTGTATATCAATTAATTACTTAAAAATATTCCGTTCGTTTGATAAACGATACTGTTATTTACAACACTGAATAAATCTCACGAGTCACGAATGTTTGAGCATCTACTAAACAATGGAGCCCTATTTCAGTAAAGGCCACTAACCGAAATTTTTATTTCTAACATTTCAAAAAAAAAATAAACTAAATAACCATCGTTTGATGGGAATTCGAATTCTAGCACGGCCGCATCGGTATTCTGCGGACCCATTTCAGCGGGACCGCAGAATGCCGATGCGGACCCTTAAATGGGTCCGCAGTACCATTCTGCAGACCCATATATTTTTTTTTTCATTCCGTTTTCAACTTTGACTTTCATTCCGTTTTCAAACATTGGCACGCATCCCTAGAAACCAACAAATACTAAAAAAACCAAAACTTTGAGATATGTAGCTGTGCGGCCTATGCCTCGGTAAAACAACAAAAAAGAAAAAGAAAAATGGGTCCGCATAACCATCCTGCGGACCCAGTCAGGGGTCCGTAGAATGCTTGTGCGGTCCTCAGTATTTGGATCCGCAGAATACCGATGCTGTCGTGTTAAAATTCAAAATCCCACCAAACGATGGTTATTTAGTTTTTTTTTTTTTTTAATGTTATAAATAAAAATTTCGGGGCCAAAGGCACCTAGACACTTTGGTCACGCAAAATACGAGATATCTCATAGGATACGCACTCCCTAGTCCAGGCTACCAGCGAATAACAATATTAATTGGGCTTTCTTTGAAGTGCTGATCCAGGCCGAATGTTCCAACCCAATACACAAATGTTTATATATCAACTAATAAAGACAGTAACTGCAATTTCATGTATCCCCTCAAAACTAGGGTCCGGATCCCCTAGAGTAACTCAATTTTTGGGTTTTGAATCGAGATCATCCGATTCGAATCTGTCGCTCGGGATAGCCTCGAGATTCAAATCTATCATCGGGATATATGCGCTCCACTTAGGAATGAATGATTTCGGATTCGAATCAGACTGTCCATATCTAAAACCCAAAACATTGGATTACTTTACTGGATCTCGATTCTCAAAACTAGAGGTGTAAACGGATCTGGATTATCTGACAGATATCCGCTCCGAATCCTACTTGTAATTTGAAATTTAATCTTGGCTTGGGACTCCTCCGAAATAATTCGAAATTATCTATATAATCATCCGAAATTACAGGTCTCGAGATAATCATCCTGTAATATATTACGGCTTTGGGACTCCTCCGTATCCGTAGTTGGATAATTAGATTCAAACACTTAGTTAAAAATAATAAAATGAGAAAAAGGGTTACGAATAATTAGTTTAGCATTTAATTAATTTACGTCCGAATTACAAGTCCTCAGACCTACTACGATTCTTACCCGTGGACCGATCCCGCTGACGCTTATACTGGAGCAGGCGAGGATCCCGCGGATTACAGAGGCGATTAGCGCTAGCGTTGCTTTCGGCCTACTATTTCAGGTGTGGGATATCTGAATTATTTTTTTTCATAGCGTATTTTTACCAAGTCGACCACTTGACCTAACATCTGCACTTAAATTTAATTAGATGCATTAGAGCATTTTTACCTTTTCTGAACTATAGATAGGATTTGCATAATCCCCGATAAATGAAAATTTACTATAATTTAGGAGTAGAGTAATTTAAATATATAGTTATATTATTATAAGAGTTAGGATATTAGTTATCCTCTTCTCGTAGAGGACAATATATTACTATGTAGTCGAGCATGTGCATTGGTGAGTGTTGAGTAGAAGACCGAGTGACTGCATTTCGGCTTATTGGGATGGAATGAGTTGGCCCGTTAGCCATTGAGCTGAGGGATCACTTGATCCCTTGGAGGTTTTTTAGGATAAATATTATATGTATTAAAGTTGGAACTATATACCTTTTTCGATCATTTTACCATTTACGTGCGGTCCGATCTCGAGTCCAGAGGCACAAAACAATTCAGGATTGTCCCCCCTACATTAGGAGCTACAGGTCTAGTACGGCTTCCGCGGTTGCAGTGGCATATTTTATTTTCATTGCACAGGGCCGATCTCGAGCCCTTTATCCTATTTGGTCTGGCCGGACGGTGGAGTCCCGTTGTCTGCTTATGAGAAAACAGGTTAACATATTCTTACAACCTACTTGTATGATTTCTCCTATTTTATATGTTTGGTTGAAGAATCGTTTTAGAGTAAGAAAAAATACACAAATTTTGATGTAACCATCTGCTAGCGTGCACCCCCTGATTGATGTTATTAGACAACGAGTATCATTGCACCCCCTGATCGTAATACTTGGATTATATCGTGCTGGAACTATAAATTCGAATTGCACGACACGGGGTGATGTTCTATTCATACTATTATTATATAAATTCTTACACACAGTACTCACGTACTGGACCCCGATTTGGATATGAATATAATAATCTCCTTGTGTTTTATTTTGGATATCTTTGCATGTTGGCATAATAGTTAAATCGCATCATGGCATCTACTATTATAATTTTTTAATAGTTAATAAGTCAGGATATTTATACTAAACCATGTGCATATAAATTATTGTTTCTAGAACTTTACGTAAATTACAATTAAAAGTACTTTGACTTAGAGGATCCATGAAGGGATAATACTGGATCACAAACTGGGCGATCGGTCGCTCACCCACCTTTTGATGTGAGATTTTAGGTATAGAGACTGGTGATCCGCAGCAGGAGTTGCCAGGAGCTATCCCCGATGGCCACGCCGCTTGATTCGTACATTGGACTCGATAGATCATGTATCTCCCTTTCTTAGCTTATGTTTATTTTATCCCGATTTAGATTGTATAGATGTCATATGTATGTGTATGTTTATTTTAGATTTATGACTATGCTTGTTTATTTTATTCTTGCTTCCGCTGTTGTTATTTATTTATATTTGTTTAGTCTTGCGTGTCTTTGTGATTATTAGACATGAGACAAGGACTGATCATGCCTTGATCCAGAATTCCCGGTTTGGGGTGTGACAAAATCCTTCTAGTCTTGGTAATGGAGACTTATCATTGATCTCTATGCAATTGATTAGGGTAAAGTCTGAGTCCCATTCCCTTACCAATTCTTTTCGATTAGGGTGTTGTAACACGATAGTGAGTAGCAGCTCTCAGATTTGCAACTGGTACTAGCATAGGTATCACATGCGATTCTGATCAAACCACATGCACATCCGACTGGAGTATAAACTATAATTGACAGGTTTAGTAGTCACATGCGGTTGGTGACAGCACCGCATAAAATTTCATTGTACCAGAAACTAGATTAAATGAATAAGAATGATAGATAGTAAGATCCCTATAACCCTTTACTACATCTAATCCTTACTTTATTACTTTGATTGATAACCTAAAACTCAACACAACTCAACCAAACAACCAAATATAACCAAACAAACAAATAATTAGTGAACGATTTAACCTTAATACACTATCTATATATATGTATCGACACTCCGATATATACTATACGATAGATTCATACGCTTGTGAATCGATTGTAAAGTAGTCAATTAGAGTTATAAATATTATAAGCTCTGATTTTGACTTATCAGTGGCTAAGTACCCTGACTTGCATTAAGATCCGTTCCTGAGTGGCAAGAAGCCAACAACCAACTTATAATTTTATTTAGCATAGAAAAAACTCTACTAAATTATTACAACAAATCATTTTGTCCTTATTTATTAATTAGGACTTAAATTATGGGTCAATAAAAAATTAATTAACAATTGGGACCAACATTAATATGCAAAGCTATTAAGAAAGAGATTAATGTAATCAAACAACTGCCCAAAAGGTGCAATAAACAGAAAACGCTTAGAACGGGCTGCCATATGGTATCTACAGATTTATATATCTCGGCAAAATGGGTTATGTACCCATCAAAAGTCAAGAATTCGGATATTTGTCCATCAAATCTTCAAATTGGAATATTTGCCCATCAAATTTATAAAATCTTAGAAATTTACCCATATTGATATTAAAACTGATAATGTAAAAAAAAAATCTGTATTAAAAAATTTTATTTCAATTTTATCTTTCTTCACGCCTCCAGTCGCTCCAGTTCTTTTCCCGCCTGACCTTCGTCTCCTCTTCTCCATCGCGCTCGAAGCACACAGTCGCAATCTAAACATAAAAACGATGAAACAGATCAACTTGAATAACAAAAATGTGACGAATTCATTTAGAATTTTCTTCTTCGGTCTGAAGCTGAACTTGGCTGACGGAGATGGCGGTGCTCCGGCTATCACGGAGGTTACTGGTCCCCGTTAAGCACATCTCTAGACTCATCTTGCGATGGCGATCCTAATGATGTCTTGCCTCAGCCTCGCCGCAGCTGGATTAACCTCTGACAGGGATGAGATTTGAAATCAGTCCGAATTGAAATTGAACCCGGTAACGCTACAACGGAAAAGAACTGGAGCGACTGGAGGAGTGAAAAGGATAAAATTGAAAAAAAAAAAAATTTAATACAGATTTTTTTTTTAAATTATCAATTTTAATATCAATATGAATAAATTTTTAAGATTTTATAAATTTAACGGGCAAATATTCCAATTTGAAGATTTGATGGGCAAATATCTAAATTCTTGACTTTTGATGGGTGCATAACCCATTTTGCCATATATCTCTGCCTCTCTGGTCATATTTGGACCTCATGTTAAAAGTAGGGACGTGGAAATATTTGAATCTCAGGTTAAACCGAATTTTTATAGTTACCATCTTTTAAAAAATATTAAATAAAATTAACATGTGTCTGTATAAGGTCATTCCCGTGATTTTTATTTTTATCCAAAAAAAATATATTTTAATATAAATAACCAGGTTTTTAAAATATTTTTATTTCACCCAAAACGCTAGGAATATTTGCGGTTCGAATTAAAAATTCGGAACGCTAGGAATATCAGCGGTCCGAATTCTTAATTCGAAACGCTAGGATTCCTAGCGGTCCGAATTTTTAATTCGAACCGCAAATATTCCTAGCGTTCCGAATTCATAATTGAAAACTACAGTCGCCAACCTTTTCATTTATTATTATATTAAATGGTAATTTTTCACCGATAACCCTAAAGTTATTTTTATTACAAAGAATTATATTATAAAAACTTATCAATAATATAAAATTTCATTTATTATTATATTAAATGGTAATTTTTCACCGATAACCCTAAAGTTATTTTTATTACAAAGAATTATATTATAAAAACTTATCAATAATATAAAATTTCATTTATTATTATATTAAATGGTAATTTTTCCCCGATAACCCTAAAGTTATTTTTATTACAAAGAATTATATTATAAAAACTTGTCAATAATATAAAATTTCTTTTATTATTTTATTAAATTGTAATTTTTCACCGATAACCCTAAAGTTATTTTTCACCGATAACCCTAGAAATTTATTTACCGATAACCCTAAAGTTATTTTTATTACAAATTATTGATAAGTTTTTATAATATAATTCTTTGTAATAAAAATAACTTTAGGGTTATGGGTGAAAAATTACCATGTAATAAAATAATAAATGAAATTTTATATTATTGATAAGTTTTTATAATATAATTCTTTGTAATAAAAATAACTTCAGGGTTATCGGTGAAAAATTACCATTTAATAAAATAATAAATGAAATTTTATATTATTGATAAGTTTTTATAATATAATTCTTTGTAATAAAAATAACTTTAGGGTTATCGGTGAATAAATTTCTAGGGTTATCGGTGAAAAATTACCATTTAATAAAATAATAAATGAAATTTTATATTATTGATAAGTTTTTATAATATAATTCTTTGTAATAAAAATAACTTCAGGGTTATCGGTGAAAAATTACCATTTAATAAAATAATAAATGAAATTTTATATTATTGATAAGTTTTTATAATATAATTCTTTGTAATAAAAATAACTTTAGGATTATCGGTGAATAAATTTCTAGGGTTATCGGTGAAAAATTACCATTTAATAAAATAATAAATGAAATTTTATATTATTGATAAGTTTTATAATATAATTCTTTGTAATAAAAATAACTTTAGGGTTATCGGTGAAAAATTACCATTTAATATAGTAATAAATGAAAAGGTTGGCGACTGTAGTTTTGAATTATGAATTCGGAACGCTAGGAATATTAGCGTTCCGAATTAAGAATTCGGACCGCTAGGAATCCTAGCGTTTCGAATTAAGAATTCGGACCGCTGATATTCCTAGCGTTCCGAATTTTTAATTCGAACCGCAAATATTCCTAGCGTTTTGGGTAGAAATAAAAATCTTTTAAAAACCTGGTTATTTATATTAAAATATATTTTTTTTTGGGTAAAAATAAAAATCACGGAGGTCATTCCCAATCCGGAAAACGGAAATATTGAATAATATCATATATTCATATTTGTACTTGTTAGCTAATAAATGATACCTAGTTTATTTTTTTATATAAAAGGGTGAAAATAAGAAAATATCTCATCGATCAGAAAAAGAATTATCTTAAACTCCATTATTCACATGGTAGCCCACAAGACTATGCTTAAAAGTAAGAGAATAATTTTATTTTTTTGAAATGGTTATCTTCTAATTTTTTCCAAGAGAAGTCTTTTGAAAATTGTTGTAGAAGTTATTAATCAACAAATGATGAATCAATACCTTCAATAATGTATTTTGCAAATTGAATTAGAAAAAGGTAATGTAGTCTGCTTCCAATGAATTACCTATCTTTTAGATACTCGGTAATTTTTTACTCATCATAAAATTTACACTTAACTGCAATAATATGCACACTCATTTATCACTAAATGCATACTTTTCTATTTACTTAAAATAAAATTGTTCATAACTACAAAATTGAATTTTGAGTTGTCAATACCTATATTACATATCTCTTCTTTCAAAATGCACATTTAGCTATTTTTGAATGCATACTTGTCTATTGTAAAATGAGAAGAGTTCAAATGCCTTTATTTTTTGTGCCTCCATCATGTCTCCATTTTTAAAAAATTTAATAACTCAAAATTTAAAACTTAAAAATTCAAAATAAAACTGTTGAATGTGATCTACATCAGTTTATCTATGCACATGTAAAAAGTTATGACATTTCAACTTTGTTTTGGTTGTCATTAAAAGTTTGTAAAAACATACTAATATGGATAATTTCTAGACGTTGATTTTTTAACTTATTGATTTACATAAAAACAAAATCGAAATGTGATAATTTTTTATAATCACATAGAGAAAATAACATAGATCATATCTAATTGTTTTATTTTGACGTTTATTATTTAAATTTTGAGTTATTAATGTTTCAAAAATGGAGGCATGGTGGAGGCACAAAATATATAATTGTTCATACTAGCTCTAAAATATACACTTGTTTATTGTAAAATACATATTTGACTATTATAGAACGCACGATAGGAGAGAGATAGAGACTTATAAGTTATTAATATATATCTAATCTACTTGACAGCCGGTGTCAAGTTTTTCAAAAAAAGAAAAAGAGAACCACTTCTAAGTTTTTCAAAGAGAGAGAGAGAGGAGGGAGGAGATCTAGGAAAACATAAAGAGACGATTTCCGCCACCAGTAACCCAACCTCCTCCCCCCCCCAACCCAAGCTGCCTCCCCCCAACCAACCCATCCTAGTTCGGCTCTGCCCACCCCGCCAGCCAGCCCCCCGCCTCTCACCTTCTCCGTCCCTCCTTTCTCTCCGGTGAGAATTGTCGGCACCAGAGTTTCGTTGGTGGAAGGAGCAAAAGGAAAGCCAAGGAGTCTCCGGCCACCAACTCCCAGCCTCCCTCCTCCTCCCGCCACTAACCCCTATATTCATAAGAGAAAGCCAGAGAGAAGAGGCGTAGCCCCTCCGCCTCTCTCCCCTTCGCTTCCTCAAACCACTACATCTCTCAGCTGCCGCCCTAACCCCGCCAAATCCATCTATCTCTAATGCCTCTACACCGGAACTCTAGCAGAGTTGGAGGAGGCCGCGACCACCCGCCACTCCCCTCTCCCTCCGGAAAAAAAAAACAAAATAATTTAGATGCCTCCACCTTTTGTGTAGCTAGCTGACTAGTGCAATGGAGAGCAAGAAGGTGAGAAAGGAGATTGTTGGCAGTTTGAAGTTAATTTATTAGATGTTGTGTTGTTTATATATTGATGTGTTTTTTAGATTTAATGTGTTTTTTTTTTTATTTGAATAATGTTATGATGTAAAATGATGAATGTAATTTTACTTTTATTTAATGAGAAATTATACTTGACAGCCGTTGTCAAAATTTGAAAAAAAAAAAAAAAAAACTATTATAAAACCCACTCTTAACTATACTTTTTTAAAAGAATTTTAATTAAATTCGATAAAACACATTTATGTAACGAGAATTTAGAACTTACTAAAATATATCATAATAGTGTTGATTGTTTTGACTTGCGCTTAAAGCATAAACTTTTTCCTTTGTTTTTGGTTCCATTTATTTCTCTCCTAAGACTTTCGAAAGAAAAATCTTTTGAACGATTACGAAAAATTATAAACAACAGTTTCAACACAGATAAATTTGATAACAATGTACACCCTCTTATACTGAATTCAGAGATCACCCACGACACCGTATGTACAATTATCAAATTCATACTGTTCTTAAATTCTGGTACGAATCTCAAAACAAACTTCCTACGTCTACAAATCTACAATATGCACAGGATTCTTTTTGGCCCGATTGAGATTAAATCCATACTGTATTTTACAAAATTAATTCCGAAGAAATTATTATCTTAATTATTTCGTTATAGGCCATCTAAACATAATTTTTGGATACATAAACATCTCTCTTTCTTTGTGTTTTCGTGGTTCAGAAATTTTCTATTCAACAAAAGTTGAATCTAAAATTAAATATTTTGAAAGAAAAAAAATCAAAACTGCTCTTATGAAAGAGAAACCTCGGATGGGGGATTTTTTTTTATAATTCATAATTAAAAAATATATTTTTACCAAACTAACATTATTACTTTTGTTTTTACAAAAACCATAAGAACCGAAATGCTATTTCGGTCTCCTTTTTTTTTTCCGGACCGAAATAGTATTTTGGTCCCGGCTAGTTTCACAGCTTTTCAGAAAAGCGGCCACTCCCGGTAGTTTTATTTTTTTCCATCCGCGACAAAGGCTCTGGCCCTCCTCTTTCCTTCTTTCTCTTTTCTCCTTTCCTCCTCCTTTGCTTTTTCTTTCCACCGAACCAACACATTTTTTTTTTCAACTCTCAAAATTTCATTATTTTATATTCTAATCACATAATTTGTATATTTTTAGAAGGAGAACAAGAAAAGCTTCATATTAACAAGTTTCGTTAAGTATGTGGTTTTTTTTTGGATAAACAATCTGAATTATGTAAATTTTTTGTAGTATAAATAAGTAATTGTAGAGTAATTTAGTTTTTGTAGTGTAATTTTAGTAATTGCAGAATTATTTAGGTTGTACGTAGAGTAATTTAGCTTTTTTCATGTAGTATAAATAAATTGCAGAATGATATAGTTTTGTTAGTGTAATTTAGGTTTTTTAATGTAATTTTAGTAATTGTAGAATGATTCAGTTTGCTTGTAGAGTAATTTAGCTCATAAAATTTACCAATTCCATACCCTCATTAAACTTTCAAGGTTTCATCTTACCCATAAATTTCTTGAAAATATTCTTGATTCTTTTGTCCTTGCACAACTTGAACACATTTGACGCAATATGTTAAGAACATAATGGATGAACTGTTTCACCCTTTCCTCACACCACCCTAAATCAGGTTGATCAAACACTGAACGGATTGCAGCATGCTGGTCTGATATAACACTATCCGACCAGGGCCGACAACATCTTCGCATACAAATTGCATAAACCAACCCCAATTAGATGAAGTATCCTCTTCCGCAATCCCGAATGCTATTGGCAATAATTGTTATTCCGCATCATAGGCGCATGCCAGAAATAGTTTTCCTTTATACCTGTCAGATAGGTGTCCAGCATCTACACTTATAACTGGTCGGAGATATGGCTAGGCTTGAATGCATGTACCGAAAGCCCATGCCACAAGGGTGAAAATATGGATGCCCAGACGTGTAGATGGTTCATGCTCAATTCTATATTTTGTGCTTTGGTTAGACCTCTGGATTGAGAAGGTAGCAGTTCATAGGCTTTTTCCCAAGAATCAAATAAATCAGCAATAGCCAGCTCCCTCCCTCTCCAAATTTTGTTGTATGAAGGCTGAACCATTTGTACTTATTTCTAACTGCAAATCGACATATTTTTATTGACATCTCCAGGTCCTCCATAAGACCAGGTTTGATTATATCTGCAATCATTTTGGCAGTCATTTGACGACTGTCTACTATACAAGCAATACTGTAACAATTGTGCTCATATGTATTTGTTGTAATTGTCCAATTGCCTGTCTCAGTGGTTTTTGCGTATAACCTCCATGGACACCCATCCGCTCTACATATAACTACATATAACTACATAGGTACTACGATTGCTCTAGGTTTGTTGTAATTCTAAGTTATTATCTATGGCAAATCCACTCAACTTGGATTTAAGATTAGCTTTGAATTCGAACATCTGTCCCACCGAAAATGGATTGTCGATTCTGGGTGGTTAGCCAAAAAATGTTTCATCCTTGTACGGCATCGGCACATCGTCATTAAATGCTAGACAATGATGTTGTAATCCCCGATTAATAAAGGGAATAGACGATTGTCACTCCGTCATTACATCTTGCATCCTAATCTCATTCTCAATTTCGGCCATATCATCTTTTCCGATAACCGGATCACCAAGGTCAGAGTTTGTGTCTGAGCCAGTATCATTATTCAGCTGGTCAAAATAATTATGCAAATCAACCGGTGCTGGTATTTCGGGGGGGTCATCACAATATATGGGTGAATCAGGCACCGGTATGTCTCAATTCTTAGCTCATCAAGACTAGTTGTGTTAGTAACAAGAAATGTGCAGGTCGGTGCGTTTGAAATTTCGCGTCTGCGGTACACATTTATTAATACTTGAAACATTTCCTGAACAAAAAGTTTCACAATCAACCATCGATATCATTTTAATTTTACAACCTAAAATATGATTGTAATTGAAAAAAAAACTTACTATAATCTTCAGACGGAAGCTAAAAGCACAATGCAGGGGCCGATCTGTAGATAACATACTTTCTAACACTCGAACTATGGACCTTCGTTTTCAGCTGGAAGAAGGAAAAAAAATGGTGGCTGAGAGTTGGAGGGAGAAGAAGAGTATTTATAAGCAAACTCTAAAAAAAAAAAAAAAAAGTCCGGACCGAAATGCCAATTCGGTCCCAGATAAAAAAAATTTGGACCGA
Source organism: Carex parvula (assembly GCA_025461045.1). NCBI lineage: Eukaryota > Viridiplantae > Streptophyta > Magnoliopsida > Poales > Cyperaceae > Carex > Carex parvula. The sequence goes on from JAJGRW010001337.1 coordinate 58,697, forward strand.
AATGGTGTCTCGGTCCGTGAGTATTACACCAACGACTACACGCGTTTGATCTGAAAAGCTGTGAAACTAGCAGGGATCGAAATGTCATTTCGGTCCGGAAAAAAAAAAGCGGACCAAAATGGCATTTCGGTTCTTCTGATTTTTGTAAAAAGAAAAGTAATCATGTTGGTTTGGTAAAAATATTTTTTAATTATGATTTATAAAAAAAAATACTCGGATGGGGAAATGGAAATGCGTCCCTCTCACCTAGAGTGGAAAAAACATGCTGTGCCGTGACTAACAAGCCGTGACTTTGGTCTCGTGCCGTGATCAAGTTAATTTTTCACGTGCCATGCCGTGCCGTGACCAAAATGTCAAGTGGTGGTCACGGCACGCGAATGGTCACGCCACGTGAGTCACGCCGTGCCTAACGTGCCGTGACCATACGTGACTCATGTGACCATTTAATCATAATTTATATTAGTTTATTCAAGATTCACCATTAAATCAATGTTTAATGGTCCTAATTACACGTGACTCGCGTGACTACGTGCCGTGCCGTGATTAAATTTTTCACGTGCCGTGCCAAAGTTTCAAAAAATGAATACGGCACGGAACACGCGAGTCACGGCACGTAACTGACACGCGTGCCGTGCCGTTCCGTGACGGAGCTGGCTCCACCGTGCCATTTTTCCCACTCTACTCTCACCTCATTTTACTCGTTTGTTGCTTCATCACTTTCTTGAGCTTTTTTTTTTTGTTAGTTTTCATTGGAACCTACTAACAGTCTGCGGATGTTTTAGCTTTTCGTAATTATTTTTTTGTTATTTCTTTTAGTTCAAACTTGCAATTCACTTGAGAGTAGGTCCGATGGGTATTGGACAAACTCTGGTTCCATGGGTATAACTCTGGTTCGATGGGTTTAATCACTGTCGATTTGCTTTAAAATTCGTACAAAATACTTTAAACTTCGTGCATGTCTATTTCAATTTTCATGTGTACAAATTTTAAATTAGATCGGACGGTTATCATGCTCATTGAACCTAAATGTAGGTTTGATAGACATCAGACCTACTCTGTTCTCCTCTTCTATAAGTTGTCGGCTACGGCCCTATGGATAATCTTTTTTATGAATAAAGGACTAAAGGTCCACTCTTATATATGTACTTTTTTTTTTTTCTTGGATAAGTAAAGGCATGAGACCCGCATGCACCGTCGAATACACGTCAGTTTACCAAGAAAATATACAATACAAATCAGCGTTTGACGCGAGGAATGGATGGAATCATGGAAAGGATGCAATTAAAACGGACGGTCCAGATTTACTCTCAGCCGGTGCTTGCTCGGGATGGCGCTAGTCCGGATCACCTAAAGTAACCCAATCTTTGAGTTTTGAATCGAAACCGTCCGATTTGAATTCGTCGCTCGAGATCGTCTCCGGATTCGATTTCGTTGTTGGAATGTGTGCGCTCATTTGGGAGATGGATTTTCATAGATTCGAATCAGACGGTCTCGATCCAAAACCCAAAGATTGGGTTACTTCACTGGATCCGAATTCAAATGGCGCTGGGCAGTATTATTTGTGCTTTGAGAGTTGTGCTAAGTTGGAACAATTTTGAACCGTCCGATTCAATTGTACTCAGTCCGGTAACGTGAGGGGATGTGATTTCTGCGAGGGGTTACTTCTCCACGCATATGCTGAGTCACATAGCCCATTTTAAATTCCTAACAGGGAATCGGTGTAGATATTTTGCATGATATCCTCTATTATGATCGAATTGCAGATAGATACAATTTACAGTTTTTCAGCCCACCTATTAAACTGACATATTCCATCTAACTTAAATCTCACAGCTTTAATTATCACCATAATTTTTGCATTACATAGCAAAGTTTAAAATGCACTTTAGCGAATAATTAGGGGAGATTTGTTTTTATTAGAAACTGATTGTGGACAAATATTTAATTTTGTATGTTTAGCAAAAGGGAAAGGGGCGTGTTCAGAGACGGAGGAAGAAATTTATTGAATGGGGGTAAAAAAAAATTTGTTAATAAGAATAGTGAATGAGAGATAATATAAAATAAAAAGTGTCACATGTGAGTTTTTGAAAAATGGTAAAGATGCTAGAAATCCTTCAAATTATACACAAATCATTCTCTTTTTATTAAAAGAATGGGGGTCAATAATATAAGATTTTACAAAAAATATGAGGATCAATTTCTTATACATGTAGCATTGTACTATAAATTATAGAACAAAAGTCTACTTCATTACTAGTTTTTTTTTTAAATGAGAGTCAATTGATCCCATTCTATAATAGTACCTCCGCCTCTGGGCGTGTTCGATGGGAATTGGACTCAAATCAGTCTGATGCACACTCAGAACTGTCTGATTCGCTTCATGATCCATACATTTCGCTTCAATATTCATACGTGCCTCTTTAATATTCGTATGGATCAAACGTGAACAAATTATAAAGCGAATCGAACAGTTCTATACGACGTCATATCAATTTGGATCAGATGTCCCTCGGACGCATATTAAAAAACACTCAAAAGTTTGAGATATCTCAGAGGATGCACTTCCAAATGAAAAATGGAGTGCGTATTAAAAAAACACCTACCTACCCTCCTCCAAACTATAAATAGGCTCCAAGTAAAGCAGCAGCATGTGTGCTATTATTCATTTTTCCTATTACTGAGTTACCTTTTGCAATTTCAAGCGTTTAGTTTCCACAGAAAAGAATGACTATCGCCATTGAAATACCTCTGACTGGTAAGCATTCTTGTTTCTGTTGTTACTACCATTTTAGTTACCATCGATGTTACAAATATTATTGTTGATTTTATTTTTAATATATAGTTTACATTTCTGTAGTTGTTAAATTGCATTGTACCATAAAACGCATGGATATAAATCTGCTGTTATTCCAATGGAATAACACGAACCTGTTATTCCGATCCCAATCGTTGATCTTCATTGAGAGTCGCGCATGAAAAGGTTTTTTATTGAGATTCGCAGAAACATTTAAACGGTTGAGATCGGAATAACAGGTTGTTGTTATTCCAATGGAATAACAGCAGATTTATTTCCAAAATGCATACCCTAAAATACTAGAACAAAAAAAAAAAAGAGGTTTAACTGCCACTGGTTTTTATATTTTTTGTGCTTTTCTAGGAAAGTAATTAATTGGCGGACTGCTATTAATTATATTTTTTTTTAATAAAAGTGGCCATATGCTAAGATATGTGAAGATGGTACCGAGACGGTACCAACCCACACAAGTTCTTACATCATATAACATGTCTAGAATTATTACAACCATTATGCTAAGCAACAGTGCTATATAAATTAACAAAACAACAACTAAAAGCTAGAACAAGTCTCATATCACTTAAGAAAGCAAAAAAAAGCATAGAGATGCTGCTGGTACGTCAAGAAACAGAGTATAGTACTTAAGCTACATTTAATTGCTTTACACATTTCTTGATAAATTGATAAACAAATTGTATTGACTGGGAATTAATTAATACTGCTTCACCTAATACAAGTCCAATATTTAAAGGTATATTAACTTTTATTTTCCAAGAAGGCCAAAGGACAATTATCTTTTACTAAATTGGAGATGTTTAGTTTCATTTTGTTTCCTGTCTTTATGTAGAATCAGAAAATGTGGAGAATAAGACACAATCTGAGCAAACGGAGTTAAAACTTGACGGAGGCTTCGTCGTACCAGATGCCAACGCATTTGGCCACACTTTCAGGTACTGTTCCAATCATGCATTAAAAAATAATCTCACGGGCAATGCTAATTGAAATTAAAATTTCATTTTGAATATCTCAACAACAAAAATTGTGTTAGAACCCAAACAGTTGTTTGGGCTGGGATGATATTTTTGTTGCATTTAAATTCCAGTGCAAGGCTGAATTAAGTTAGTTTCAGGGTTTGGTACAAGTAAGTATTATATATGCAGACTCGGACTTCTTGAACCAAAATTACAAAAGATGGAGTTTGGTTGTGGGCTCCATGAGAAGTTTAATTATTAAGATCAGTGTGACCATACCTTTATTAAATGATAAAAACAAACAAGAAATAAAATATACATATATATATATGCATGAGATCCCATAAATTTGCAAGGCATGGGTTGGTTTTTTCTCCTCATATCTTTTGATCAAAACTAAAAAAGAAAAATTTTGCTTAGTGGGGGGACATTGACACTGTTTTAATTGCTTTATTACTTGATTTGGTATCGCGACAATAATTATGGTTAGTTATTTCAAAAATATCCCATAAAAATAAAATAAAAATGCAGGGATTATGATGTTGAATCTGAGAGGCAGAAAACTGTGGAGGAGTTCTATCGTGTCAACCACATTAACCAAACCTATGACTATGTAAGTTCCAAAATTCTAATAGTTTTCTACATCATATTTATCTATAGTTTGAGCAAATTAAAATGATTAAGATTAGTTATAACAAAGTCGATTTTTCCAAAAATTAAAACAGCATTTCCACATGGCATGATGTACCTATTAAATTCTGACCCAACTTATTTTGACTAAACTGATAAATGATTAGGTGAGAAAACTGAGAGACGATTATGAAAAGTTGAACAAGCGCGAGATGAGCATATGGGAAGGCATCGAGCTATTGAATGAATTCGTAGATGACAGTGATCCAGATCTCGACATGCCCCAAATCGAGCACCTACTTCAGACTGCCGAGGCTCTCAGGAAGGATTACCCGAACGAAGACTGGCTTCACCTCACCGGTCTTATTCATGGTTTGTGTAGTCTGTTAATTGATTGGTTACCTATGCATTATTCAATTGTTTGGGATTGAGGCTATGGTACTATGCATAGCGCATATTGGTCCATACTACGGATCAATATCTCAATTTTCAAAGTACAAACAATCGATCTGAACCGTTCAACATGATCTTCATATGAAAATGTACTTGTAGATCAAATTTTACATTTTTTAGAATTTTTTGTACTATTCTTTTAGATAGGTAGAAAATCACTTGATCTGAAAATTCTAGACCATTCAAAAATAGTGATTTTCTGCCTATCTAGAAATATAGTAAAAATTAGTGAAGGCCATCTATTGAAGGCACTTGTGGCTATCTAATGAAAAGATAAGGACATGATTCTCATTTTTTCCTCAAAATGAATTAGTGAATAGCATTTCTGGATGTTTTTTTTAGCCCAAAGGGTTCTCTGGTAAATTGCTTATTTGAGGATTAATTTCATCAATGAAGGTATTGAATTTCTTGTACATGAGAGCTATACAGCCAATTAGGTTCACAATTTTGGTGTGGTCCAGAACCTATCATCATGTGCCAACTATTGAATTTCCTGACATGAGAACTGTACAACCATAAGGGTTAATTTCAGGGGGGTCCAGGAGCTTTCAACATGTGCCAGCTATTGAATTTTCCTGTACCTGTGATATTTTTGAACCAATGATACTTGGAATTCATATTAACTCCGATCCTGAAATATCAGATCTTGGTAAGGTGCTTCTCCATCCTGACTTTGGGGGACTGCCACAGTGGGCTGTTGTCGGTAAGTTTACTTGAAAAAAAAAAAAATCAATTAGCTCCAGCCTAGCTGTGAAGAAAATAAAATACCAGAATATTTCTTTTGGACTAATAATTTTGTTTTGCTGTTTAGGTGACACATTTCCAGTTGGGTGTGCATATGACGAGAGCAACGTTCACTTTAAGGTGTGTTTGGTTCCTGAACAAAAACTAAAGCCAACTTTCTATATATTGAAACAATAAGCAAAATCTAATTCCATATTACCAATTCAGTATTTCAAGGAAAATCCAGACTACACCAATCCCAAATATAACACCAAATTTGGGGTTTATTCGGAGGGTTGTGGCCTAAACAATGTGTTCATGTCGTTTGGGCACGACGATTATATGTACCTGGTAAGTCTTGTTTTTTTTTTTCCATTTTAATATAAAATATTTTCCTTGATTTTTGTTAATTAATGGAATTCTTGTTCTTGATAATATAGGTGGCTAAGGAGAATAAGTGTACTTTGCCTTCTGCTGCTCTGTTTATAATTCGCTACCATTCATTCTATCGTAAGAAATCCTATCTTTCTTTTCTGGTATTATGTAATGCTCAATTCTCAATTGCAAAGGACAACACATCACATGAAATCTGGTGTTTTAAAAATACATTTCATTCTATTGTTTCATTCTTTATTCTAGCTCTTCACAAGCATGGAGCTTACAAATGCTTGATGAATGAGGAGGACAAAGAGAATCTCAAATGGCTACATGTTTTCAAGTGAGATATTTTGCAGAATCATTTTTTTCCTTTTTAATTAAATTTAACCCACTTATTTAATGGCACATGAGAGATAATGTGTTCTTATTTTATTTTATTTTTTCCCATCTCAGTAAATATGACCTGTATAGCAAGAGCAACATCAAAATTGATGTGGAGGAAGTGAAGCCATATTACCTTTCACTAATTAAGAAGGTATAATCCTCTCTGTTATAACTTATATGTAACGAAATTAGGATTAATGTTCTTCCAACTTGATTAAAATACCAGTAAGCTACCAGGTTGTATCTTGTATGGTAACCCTGTTTTGTATGGTCAAAAGTATTCTTTTGGCATGATGATCAATTTCATTTAGAAGTGCATTTGTTGTTCAAAAGGTGCTTGTTTGAAGCGTACTCTGAAATATTTATGCTTATTAAAAAATGATAATTTTACACGATTCTGATCGGGGACGGAGCCAGACTTTTTCTAGCTTTGTTTGTTCTTTCATGTACGGTATTCCTTTGTGAGGTTTTCACTATCTAATACTAATTGAGGTTATGATTGTTTCATGCAGTATTTTCCGGCGAAATTAAAATGGTGAAAAAAGATGGTGCAGATAGTCATTGGAATTACTTACTCGAGAAATTAGTTTTACAATGTTTATCTTTGTTACATAATGCGTTTTTTTTTTTTTTTTTTTTTTTTTTTTTTTTTTTTTTGCATAATGCGATTCTTTCGTTTTACATGAACTTGTTTATTATTGTATGTAATTGTTGTGCAGTATGCAACTGTAAGACATATCATATCGCATTAGTAATAAAATGCATATTTATCTCCCTCTGTCTCTTGATCAGAGTTTTTTTTTTTTTCACATAAAAGTATAAGATAAATAAAACAATGCAAAAAAAGAACCTGCTTTTGGTTTGGTGGCAAAGTCAATACTATCCATGTGGCAAGTTCGAAACCCAAAAGGAACAATCATTTGTGGATATTAAATAGTTGGGTGGCTTAACCTCCAACCTTTACTCAAAAATAAAATAATACAAAAGCTGTTTGTAAGGCTTGAAAAGATTTTTTCTTTATTCTTCAAATTGTCACACCCCAAGACAACCCACCACGGATTTATACGTAAGATGTGTGCACATCACATACATTATCAATAACATCCATAAATGTCATATTAATTTCACAATATAAAAATCTTACAACAATGATCATGATAGATATGGTTGGAAATACGGCAACAATCATGTTTGTTCAAGTGTATCAAATTTATTCAAAAATAAACATACGAAATTAAAATGAACATAAGTGGCATTTAATCAAAGCATGGATCCTTCTGCTTGCTCTTACTCATGATCTTTGCTTAGGCGCCTCTTTTGCTCGTTGACCTCTGCTCGTTGACCTCCTGATTCACGTCCCTTCTATTCGTATTCATGGTCTGCCTCGTCATTTTCTGGAACTCACATAAAAGTGGAACAGGTGAGAGACCGAACAGTCTCTCAATACGGGATTTAGTTACAGTCCCAGAGTTTGTCAAATTAACTTAATTCTCAAAAGCATGAAATAAAATAAATAATAAATGCTAATGCATTTCTAATGCCATGTAATCCTACGATCATACACACTTTCATTTTCTTTCAAGTTTTATGTTAGTCTATTTATTTGTCAAGCCAATGGGAAGTCCAACCAACATTGGAAGGCCGCCAACCCACTGGGAAGTCCAACCAACAGTGAGAGACTGTCTCACTAGATAGGGAGTCCACCCTACGCTAGGTCTTGACCTGTGAAAGGAAGTCCAACCAACGCCACGTTAACGAGGGGTCCAGTCGAACACCGAACCCCATGTATACATCTCAATATGCGAACATATCGACCGCTATTCACTTTTCTTATCCATTCACGTCACATATATTAACTCAACACAACACATCCTATAAGTCCGTTGATCAAACGAATAATCATATCCTAATATTTTCTAACAAAGTCAAATGGTTGTTCAGATTCAACATGCATAATTCAACTATATAAAAATAAATGCACACAAAACAATAAGTAATAATTTTACAAAGTCCAGAAAACTCGCACCTGATATCTAAGTAAATTCTTGGTCGACTCTTACATCTCTTAAATCTTCAAAATGTTTACTTGTTCTCATATCCTAAAATTACTTAAGAATACATATTATTGATCCTAAACCCTTAATATGTGTATTATAAATTTGGCATAAAATAATTTAGTATGAAATGAGAAAATATTTTAGTTTGAACGATTTCTAAATTTTATATTTTCTGGAATTTATTTTAAAGCTATAAAGGGTTCTATTTTGACATATTTTTCATTAAGATAATATAACAATTACATGATCAATACAAAAATAAGACTAAGGAATTCTTCCTATCGAGATATTAAATTATGAATGCTTACTACTACTTTTCAGAATATATATAATTAATTTGAATCAACAATAAAAATATTAATGATCACAAAATATTTCTATATAATAAGATTTTCAGAATATATTATAATAAGTTATTTATCATAAATGAATATCAAATTAACTACAATCAAAAGAATATCCTCAGATTTTAATATAACTAAAGAAATTATTACTAATAAGGAATATTTTCAGATTATAATATAATTTAAAGAGAATACTTACTTATAAAAAAAATTCCAGATTTTAAATAAACTTTATATTGACTACTTTTAATTGTCCAGAAATCTAACAATAGTTCTACTACTATCTTGATACATATATTTTATGTTGTTTATGTATAGTTTAAAAATCATATATGAAGCTTTAAAATATATATTGAAAAATCATCTATTGTTTTATTAAACTAACAACATATGTCACAAATTTATTATGGAACCTGTGTTAAACTATTAAAACACAATTCAAACGATAGTAAAAAAATAGTTTTATTATACTCACAAATCATGTGTTAATTTAATGAAATCGGAAGTAAACTTTCCAGATTTTATTAAAATCACAATTGAATCCTATTAACAATTGAGATGATTAACGAACAATTTATTTCTAATTATCCTAGATCTACTTACCAATTCGGTTCATGAAACAATTATATTCTAAAAATCAATCTACTATATAGTCCTTATCATAACCTAATCGATTAAACAAAATAACATAAATTTGAGATACCTTGATGCAGTATTTTGAAAACAAGAGAAGAGGTTTTGGGGGATCACTCCTTCGGTGGTTGTGAAGAAAAGAGAAGAGGGAGATAGAGATAAAGATGTGTGGCAGAGAATTGAAAAGGAGGTTTCTTCTTTGATTTTGCAACTAGTGTCTCCTTTCTAATTTAATTTCAATTAATATATCGAAATATGGGCGGTTTGTAATCAAAACAAAGGGAGAGAGGGGCGGTCTAAAATTTAAACAGAGGGTGTGAGAAGCGGGGGAATGAATTGGGATTAACAGAGGGGGCGGTTATAATTATAAAAGTTTTGGTTAGTTATTTTGAGGAAAATAATATATATATATATATATATATGGGCTGCTGGAATATAATTGGATTGAAACAGGCTTATATTGTACTGGACATTTTTGATTAATTTTACTGTGGTCTCCTAATTGATTATATTTTCAAATTAAAATTATCAATTCAATCACACCTCAATTTACCTGATGTTACACAAATCCAGTGATTTAAATAGTGGCCAGTATGTGATTTGTAAAGTCTTCGCTGTGATTATAACAGACTATGACAACTGAAATAATTCTTAATTGTTTATAAATCATTATTTGATACCATGTTTAATAATAATACAAAATATGCATGATAAAATAGGAAGATGTTACAAAGTGGAAGAGAGAAATAGACTTTGATGCTACTATATATATCTCCATGTTCAGGTGGTGACAGAGAGTTCATGTCTTATATGAAGTTACAATTAGTGGGGAGTGTGATGATTTCGCCTTTAAGAGAATGCATTATGCATCATGATTCATGTGGGTTAAAATAATTTAGTTCAAATCAATGTTGTTAAATGCGGCCGCATATGCTTATGCAGTCGCAAACTGCATGAAGATCTTCATGCATTTCATATATGCGGTTTTGCATATACAATCACATATGCAGTTCATACAGACCGCATACATACCGCATTATACCATGCAGTCCATACAAATGTTTATTTTAATTAATTAAAAAAAATTCAAGTTCTGATCAAACATTTATTAATAAAAAAAGGATCGAATATGCAGTAAAACCCAGACCCAATTATTTATATTCATCCGGACACAAGTCCAGTTAAGTGAAGTTTCTCATAGTCCATGCAACTTCTTTTATAGGCTCTCAAAAAGTTTCTTCCTTTTGTTTTTAAGAGTTCGAACTAAAGAAGTGTTATTATACCGGTTACTTCAGACGGAAGCTTTGCATGAAATTCACATGAATTCAGTGTTTACATTATTTTATTACTAATTTGGACCAAAGAATTTGAGCAGCTGAATTTATGACCCATTGTTGATTATTGGCTACAAATGACTTCGAATTAAAGTAGCTGCATTTTTGACCTATTAGTCATTTTTGAATTAAAGCAACTGCTGGGTATTTATTTATTATAAATGTAAACATGCGCTGGGCTTCCATATGAATATGTGTATGTGTGTATTACATATGAGGAGCTTTATATATACTACATGTATATGTTTAAGTGAAGTTTCTCATATACTACATATACATGTAATATACATGTAGTATAAAATACATGCATATGAATATATATCTGAATTCTTATTTTAAAATCTGCATATATAAGTCCACATGAAAATCCGCATATACGGTATGCAGTGGCATTCCGCATGCATGAAGAAAACCGCATTTAACAACAAAGTTTCAAATGAAACATGTTTTGTACTCTATTATACGGTGAGATTTGCACGTGTTTTTTAATCTGAAAAATAGTTTCAGTTACAATTAAAAAATTTCGAGTCCAGTTAATTTGGGCCAAGAGATTCAGACCCACATAAAAGAAGTTTGAAGGCTTGCATAGCTCAAGCCCATCTATCGATATAATCAACCAAATTACCAAAAACCAAACAAATTGGATTGCATTAATTAAACAGTGACTTGTTGATCGTAGTCAATTATCAAATCCATTAAATAATTCTGGATAAATTTTACAGAAAGTCATGCAACTTTAATTCTATCTATATATAGTCACTTAATTTTTATTTATCTATTTTTAACCACTGAAAGTTAATTTTATTCATGATGAATCTTTTGCCATTTTAAATTAAAATTACATAAATCGGAGCACTGTAGCTACTTCGGGTCAAATTGCTCATAAATTTTAAAGTTATGTTCACCAAATTCTCTCTATAAGCATACAGTACACCCTAGCTTTATTCTTTTGTATATTCAATAGGGAATTATATATGTCTTTTCGATATTTTTAAGGGACTGTATGACATGTCATGATCCACATCTACGTACCATATTCAAATTGGGTCAACCTCTTTAATTTTAGCGGTCACTAATCAGGAGTACAAACAAAAAGCTGGATTAGGTTGGTAGGGCATAGGCGAATAGTTCTTAGTCACAGCACAGCATGATAGTCACGACACGGCACGTTTTTTCCAATCTAACCCGAGTATCTGTCATTTTTCTTTTTAGAAATATTGCTTCTATATTTTTTTTATCAAATCACATCCTTAATTCCTAATGGCCCAATGAGGCAATGTAAAACGTTTTATAGCTTCATTTCTGTTCTTGTATTTTGGTACTGGTAAGGTAGAAGAGAAAGAACTAATTAAGTTTAGTATTCTATATTTTTGTATTGATTGAAGAAGAAGATTACATGCCTATAAATAAGCAGATTCATTACATGATTTGCTGTACTAATGGTTAAAATAACCTAATGAGCTGTTAATAAAAACAAAAGGAACAATACTGGTAAATGTCAGAATTCGGTAGAAATGGAAGATTCTTATTGTTGCATTGTTCTCAAGTTTAATGTAAAATGGAGAGCTCCAGTATTCATGATATTACAATGACATGGTCGGTTTAAGAAGTAGGTAATATCTCTGTGTTTTTTTTTTCTTAAAGAAAGCGGGGCTACGGGGGAACCGTGTGTGGTCCTGTTGTTGGTGAACCAGCAGTTCAGCACGGCAACAACTGTCAACTAAAAAGTTGTCGCAAAATATTACCGGTGTGGATAATTGATGCCCGAATTCTATCAACCGACTCGAATACATGAAAAATTCAGATCGGATCTTGTACGTATTTCCGAGAATTCCTTTCTCCAGGTGGAATCTTACAAATTAAACCATACTGAATTCGTTAATAAAACAAGACGGTTCGAAAATTAAACGATTAGGTGCAGCGAGATTCAATGTTCGTATTAAAATGACCTTGTAAACTTTATTATAAATAAATTATGATCAAACGATTAGAAGGTCCATTAAACCAGTCTCAGGCGCAACGGCCATCCAACGCTTCGCATTTCACCGACTTTTCCTTTTTTAGGCCTAACAAATTATGAAATCTCGATTAGTGTTATGAAAAATCATAACATCAACGAAATAGGTATCAATTTAGTTAGAAAGCCTGATGGAACTTTTATGGGGAAATAAATATGTTGTTATTCCGATCTCAATCGTTCAAATTTTTCATGCGCGAATTATTACACTTCGGATTGAAATAAAAAGTTCCTAAGAGCGTATTTATTTCCCTTCTCTGAATGGTACAACTTTCAATTTTGTCGTGGGGTCTAATTAATTCAGATAGTGTCAAGAGATAGTAAACAATCAATTCACAAATAAATTAGGGGTGGGAAAACGAAAGGTCAGATACCTGTGCAACCATTGGATCGCTGCATGATGCTGACCTTGATTAGATCAAACGGCAGTAGTGCCGTCCCAGAAAGTAGACTATATATATAGATAGAGATGCATTGCGTCATTGGAATAGAACAAGTATATTCTGCATCTTCAGTAGGAGAACGGAGTAGGTCCGATGCCCATTGGACCTATTTTTAGGTTCAACAAGCATGATAACCGTCCGATCTAATTTAAGATATGTGTGCACAAAAATTGAAACAGAAATGCACGAATTTTAAAGTGTTCCCCACGCATCTTAAATCAAATCGACGGTGATTAAATCCATCAAACCAAAATAGATCCGGTACCCATCGGACTTGCTCTCAAGTGCTTCAATAAGGTATTATTAAGGGACCGTATGACATGTCATGATTCAAATCTACGTACGATATTCAAATTGGGTCAACCTCTTTAATTTTAGCGGTCACTAATCAGGGGTACAAACAAATAGCTGGATTAGGTGGGTAGACCATAAGCGAATAGTTTTTAAGGTACACATGTTCTATCATTTAATTTGTAGGCGTGCTGAAGCGAAAGTGCGAAACCATATGCATCAAGAATCTATAAGAGATAACCATAAAGGATTGTGGACCTTGTGGTAAGTAGTGACAGCTCAATGAAATAGAGAGATTCACTATTTGTGGTTAGGTGCTTTTCTCGGCTATGGATATTTATATCGTGGGATTTTATGACATGAGATTACAAAAACATTAAATTCCTGTAATTTAATTCGTGGAAACCCACGATTTTCATTCTTATTTTTTTTATTAAAGGTCATGTACATTTTAGCATTTTTAGATGCTTTTCGTGAAAATTGAATCTAAATCTTTCTAATCTGTTCAATATGTTGTTTTATTTAATTTATCTTATGTAGTTTTTTTATATTGAAAACTAGCGTTATTAAATTCCAAGTTAATATAACAAGTTGTTCTGAAAATTAAAGGTAATTCGTACAATCATGGTAAAATTAAAAATTAATACATGTGATTTCATATTAATAATATGGTTAAAACCCTTCTTGCAATGAAGCAATATTCAAGAAAATAAACTAAATAGGAAATTGTAACCAAAAAAAGTATAACGGTGTGAAAAAATACGGTGGATAATTCATAGTGAAATGGGAAACGATAATTAGATTAAATTATTTATAGCGATATGAAGAAAAAAAAACAAATGGGATTATCAAGCAACCAATTAATATTGATATCAACCACTAGTTAGGGGTGCAAACGGGTTGGACATTATTCGACCGTATCCGTATCCGTATTTGAAAATTAGATACGGATATCTAATATCAGAATATCCGTGCGGATACAGATACGAATATAGTTTTGAATTTTAATTATCCGTATCCGAATAGTAGATAAATACCATATAGTTTACTATATATTATGAAAATATTTATGTATATATATACAGATATATGATATTTGATCTGTATCCGTATGTATCCGTTTAATATTTGATCCGTATCCGTATTCAAAAATTAAAAGCGGATACATGTATAATTTTACCACTATCATACGAAATAAATCGATTTAAATTGACCAGAATTGAAAAGCATATAAAGGACCAAAACTAACAATATCAACCGAGATGATTCATCAGATTTTCACAGAGATGGATGAAATTTGACTGAGTATATATATTTCTCTATTTTTTATGAACAGAAGCCCAGTCCTAGAATAACATTTTTCAAAATATTTTATACAACGAGGAATAGATTTTAATTATCTTTAAAATCAAGCATCCATTTACAAATTTTTATGTGTGCAGGTATAGTTTAAAATCAAGCGAGATCATCTTAGGTAACAAACTCTAATTTTTTATTATATTTATCTTACTAGAAATATAAAATTGGTGATATAACTTCAGTAGAATTAGAATGTTTTTAAGTTTATTAAGATTCTCGGTAAGCTTAAAATTGAAAATTAATTTAAATTAAAGTTAAACGG
Source organism: Carex parvula (assembly GCA_025461045.1). NCBI lineage: Eukaryota > Viridiplantae > Streptophyta > Magnoliopsida > Poales > Cyperaceae > Carex > Carex parvula. Next base: position 73,770 of record JAJGRW010001337.1, read on the forward strand.
TAAGAAAAAAGATTTATAAGTTAATTTTAATGTGTTTATTCTTCATTATTTATAAACAGTATGATTTTATACTAATTGATTCAAAAACTTAAATTTTTTGTATGTTAACCAGTGTTGTAAATAACGGTATGCGATCGTCAGACGGACGGGGTACCGCTAAGCAATTAATCGGTATGCGGCCGATTAATCGGAATTATGTGGACAATTTAACGTTTTTATTAAATTTATGTATATATATCATAATTTATTAAAAATAATTTATTTAACTCATTAAACTTATCAAATAAACTTAATTTAACTTAGTTTTATTATTATAACATGACACTACGATTATTTCTTCTTAACACATAAGCATTTTACATGTGTAAGTAACACATTTATTTAATGAAAAATTTGAGAATTAAATTCTTTTAAATACTAATAACATATTATTTGAAAAAACTGAAACATTCCAACATAAAATTACTAAATTTAGTTTATGATAACAGCTTAATTTCATAAATGAACACGTCGTACTAATTGAAAAAATTAAATCAGTAAGTAAGAAAAATATATGGTATCTAAATAATAGAAGAATTAATCAATTTCAAAGTAAGTAAGAAGAAAAAACATATATAAAAAATATTGGATGTGTATCCAAGCACAAATAAAACTACAATACAAGATTTATAAATCTTATTATTACACACTATCACAGAAAAAAAAAAGCAATGTGAAAATAAATATTCACTGGAATAAACGGGAATAAACGGAAATAAACGGGAATAAACGCACGATTAAACGGTAAAATGGCCGATTAACCTTTTTCATCCGCAAACATGCATCCATTAAGTGTATTCGTAACAGTTTGGCCGCTGTTAACGATTAAATGGCCGTTTAATCGGCCGTTAAAACCGTTTTTTACAACACTAATGTAAACACATTACTTGTAAAAGAGATCAGTTTCGACAATTTATATTTGTTGATTGAAACCAATTCGATAAGTTTTTGAGTTGTGCATATCCTAGCGCTACTTATGTAACTTTATCACATTGCTAACTTTTTTATTTTTGACTAAAATTCTCTGCATAATTCTATTGGATTTGTAAGTTTAAGATTTTTTTCAGAATAAACATTTACATACACAATTTACAAATTCTACTGCATATTTATTCTACATATTGCTTATATGTCATATATGACAGATCGCTTATGTGTCATTTAGCAGCGAACTGCATGTTTATTGAAAATTGAACTTTAAAATATTGTTAGAGGAACCAAAGCTATGAGAAAAAACAAAATTGAGTACTAACAATATTTTTTTTTTCTAAAAGAGTTCAATAAAGAGTTGGGAAGACGTAGAAATAAAATCAAATCCCACTTACGATACAGGTCGCGTAACACACTTAAAAGGTATTTTCCTATTAATTAAAAGTTCCACAATTTTTACACCCGATGGAGAACATATTCTAACTAGGATAAATTTGTAGAGGAGGGTTCAAATGTATCATGATTGTATGCTTTAATATGTTCTACATTCTTTATCTCTTTTTTTAAAGTCTGAATAGTCGATCCGAACCGCTCAACATGATCTTCATAATAAAATATTCTTGGAGACCAAATTTTATATTTTTAGAATTTTTTTACTATTTTTTTACATAGGTACAATATCACTTTTTCGGATGGTCCAGAATCTCCTTAAAACAGTGATTTTATACCTATCTAAAAAAATAGTAAAAAAATTCTAAAAAATATAAAATTTGGTCTCCAAGCATATTTTATTATGAAGATCATGTTGAGTTGTTCGGATCAACTGATCGGATTTTGAAAACGAAGATAAATAATGCGGAGCATATTGTAGCACAAAATCATGGTGCTTTTGAGCCCTCCTCAAATTTCTAATGTGGGCACTACAAAGTAGTAGTCTTATTTTCTGAACTTCGCTTCCGAAAAAGATATCTATATAAAGTTATAATTGTTAAAATAAAACATATTGTATAGAAATTTATTTAAAATTAAATTTTTTTAATCATTAGTAAATATTTAATTCGAAAATTTGAAGGCATTCAATGATAAAAACACGATTAACAGTGATAATATCATCTTCTAAATAAAAAATAATATTTATTCGGTGCGCTGTGGTGTAAAGGTTTCTGTTGCCTGCGAGTTTGAAATAAAAATATATATATGTTTCTGTTTAGATTCGGACCGTCCGATCAGAATTAAACTGATCTAGTCTGAATTCCGATTGAACGGTTCACATTTAAACAGAAATATTCCGTTACCTTAATTGATATGAATTCCGGACAGAGAGGACTGGGACTGGCCCGTGACTACAGTGACAAATGAATTATTCGAGTTCGGTTCGGCGAGGTCAAAAATTCGTATTCGGAAATAATTCGGGTATAATTCGGGAATGATTTGAAATTATTTGAACCAGAGATTTCAATCCTTGTTGTAGGAGCAAAAAAAAGAAAAAAAAAAGTTATGAGAAAAATTCGAGAAAAATTAGTGAATTATTCGGGAAATTCAGAAAAAATTAGTAAAATTTGTGAATTATTCGATCAAAGTTCGGTCAACCGAATAATTCGACGTTTAGTTCAGCATCACAAAAAAAACAAATTATTCACGAATTTTGTAACTATCCCCGTGACTACGGTACTTGTTTAGAGTTGCTTGGTTTTTTAACATATTCTGTGACTATAAATTAAATCGACCGATTAGTCACTGCGGCGGTCAAACTGTTATAAATTTTTTTTGACTAATTAATCAATTATTGTTTATTATACCCGATAAAGCAGTACCTTATCTGTCCGATGCAGATAAAATCTACGCTCCCTAAAAGACAAGGATGTTTTGGTTGTTTCTGTCTAAAAGACGGTGCAGATCTTATCTGCGTCATTGTCAATTCTGTTTATTTTTGTTGAGAATATAGTAAGAAACAAATCGGCCTCGTTAACTGCATAAAAGAAATTTTATTATGATTTTTAATATTTAATTTTTATAGATTCGGATGTTGTTCTAATACGCACTGTACATATGCAACATAACTCCCTCATGAAAAGATATGGTGTCCCTCATTTAACTATCATATTCAGTTGAAAAATTACAAATGCGTAACAATCTTTTTTCTTGTACCGATGCGAGATCCACGCAGTGCTACCAGATAAAGTGTCGCTGTTTCTTGCTTTGCATTTTCCCCGCTCCCCAGAAGCTTGTGCTTGCTGCTAGATTGGAAAAGTCGTGTCATGCCGTGCTGTGCCGTGACTAACACGCTGTGATTTTGGTTTCGTGCCGTACCGTGCTGTGACCAAGTTAATTTTTCATGTACCGTACCGTACCTTGATCAAAATGTCAAGGGGTGGTCACGGCACGCGAATGGTCACGCCATGCCAAAACGTGTCGTGACCAAACGCGACTCGCTTGACCATTTGATCATAATTGAGGTTAGTTTATTCAAGATTCACAATTTAATCAATATCTAATGGTTCTATTTACACATGACTCGCATTACCACATGCCGTGTTGTGTCGTCTAGATCTTTCACGTGACATGACGTGTCGTGCCAAGTTTCAAAAGATAATTACGGCACGTGAATAGTCACAGCACGTAACTGACACGTATGTTGTGCCGTCCCGTGATGGAGCCAGCTCCGCTATGCCATTTTTTTTCACTCTACTTGGTGCCTTGCTGTAATTAACTGCCAGTTAAAATTGAAGTTGTATATGTTTAAAAATTTATTTACTATTTTCTGGTACGTAAAAGAAATTAATTGCATTGGAGCTTGGGAGGTTTAGATTAGATGAGTCTTTATTTATTTTTGTCCGAGATGAGGTGGCGCTTAAATTGTTCCAAAAGTTGTTAATATTTATTTCTGAATGTGATAATTGTGTCTCATTTAAATGTCGCTCGTTGAAAATTTTCGACCTATGTTTTCTTATAATATATAATAACAGCTGTTTTTATAATCTCTTTACTAATCAATAATGAATGTAGTAACATATTTTTGGGAAGCGGGTGCGTTTGATGGATATCAAATTCAAATTGGTTTGATGTTTGTTCGAAACCCGCCGATTCACTTCATAATTCATGCGCACTGTTTCAATATCCATACATATCAATTATACACAAATCATTAAGCTAATTGAACGGTTAAGAGCAAGAATTAGACCGAGTCGAGTCTAATGCTCATCGAATGCTCCTCGCACCCTTTTTTTCCGGAAAAAACTAAAAAAGTTTATGCTTAATAGATTAATTTGAGTTGGTACTCAAATTAGCAAGTGTTGATGCTTAGTTGAGAAATTCCCACATCACCGTCAAAACAATGAGGCGTGCAAGTATATATGTCATTTAGGGTTTGCTAGGAGAGGACTTGATAACTCTAAAATATATCAGACTAATTTCAAATTATAGACTCAAACTGTTAAAATAGATATACTTCACGAGATGTATTAACATGTAAAATTTTATAATTTATGAAATTTAAAATCAAGCGGTAAAAAATGAAGGTTTATAAGTTATTCTAATGCATTTATTTTTCATTATATTTTAACGGTTTGATTTTATACTAAATTAATTCAAAAATTTATATATATATACATCACTTAGGTTGGATTCAAATAATTTGAATTCATCGTTTTAAGTCAATCCATAAATTTTAGAATTGATCTTACCAAGTCCTCGTGATATCCTAGCAACCACTGGTCTAACTCAAATTTTGTGAGGATATGATTTTAAATTTTGATATCCGTTTATTCGTATATACGGATATAATATTAGCATTACCCGCTCCAAATCGAATTCAGATCCAGTGCATTAACCCTGATAGGTCCATATATCAATGGCCCTTAAAAAGCCCAGGCCTGGCCCAACAAAGCACTTCCAGATTCGAATTCACAGAAGGCTGGCCCGAAACGAAACAGGTCACAGCCCAAAAACAGATCGGGACTCGGACCCCCTCCCGGGGCCAGCCCGAGACTAGAAAACAACTCGGGATTTGGACCCCCTCCTGGAGCCAACCCGAGGTTAAAGATGGCCCGGGATTCGGACCCCTTCCTGGGGCCAGCCTGAGGTCGAGTACAGGCCGAGATTCGGACCCTCCCCCAGGGCCAGCTCGGGCCAAAGCAAAACAAGGCTCAAGGCCTAACACGTCGAACAGCCTAAGAAGGTCGACACACGGCCTCGCTGTTCGGCTTGAGACAGATTATGCGGATACTATCGCCTATTATGCGGACGCCCTCAACAGTTATGCGGACCTCCGTCGTTAATGCTGACAAGACCCCGCTACAGTAGGGTGTCCCCTATTTAAGGCAGAGAATTTCCCGGAAAAGGGGACCGCATTGATTACAAACTGAGGAGGTATTAAAAAGGGTTAGAGCATTAATACCCCTCCGACACCCCGCGTGTCCACTGTCTCGGCTCGTTTCACTTGAACCGGGATGAGCTACACCTTCAGTTACCAGCTTCCGCACGACCTGCTCCCCAGGAACAGGACGCACCTGCACCTTACTGGACCGAGTCCAAGTACGGCCCGGCCCTCTTGGGAAGGGACGTATCAAACTCAATTTTTGAGTTTTGATCCAAATCGTCCAAGATGCTCTAACACGAATCTTAAAGAGTCTGGACCCACAAATAATACTGGCCCCTGCGCTACCACCGAATAGGCACCGTACACGTCTAACCTCAAAAATTGGGTTACTTTAGGGGATCCCGACTCCTCTAAATCCGCTCCGTTTACACTCCTAGCTGTTGCTGTCGCGCAGAAATTCCATCATTAATTGAATTTTTGTCATTTTCACCAGTCTCTGCTTCGCCCCTCAAGAGCTCTCCGACTTTCAAGAAAACAAAGCGCACGCACCGACGCGCGAAGCTAGCGATGATGTGGCGCTTCCTCCTGGCCCCACTCCTCATCCTCCTCTTAATCACCCTTCCTCCGGCGATCGCCGAAGAAGCCGACTCAGACACGGTGGCAGAGGCGGCGGAGATAACTACAGAAGGCGAGGTGGCGAGTGGGAACTCGACGGAGGCGAAGGGAGAGAACACCTTCGCGGATATGATTGATCGAGCTCTTCAGAAAGAGTTCACTGAGACCGAACAGACTGGAGCTGGTGCGTATGCCAGATATAGATCTAATTCTTGCTTTGTTTGGTTTAGATATCCGTCCATCTTCATTGCATTGGTTGCAGATCCATCTCCTGTACTTTCTTTGACCCCACTCCTTCATTTTTTTTGTTTGATTCTGTCTCTTTGATGAAATTGTGAGCTATCCCTCGCATTTTAGTATTTGTTTGCAAAAAAAGATTTCGCCATTGTATTGGTAGATCTTCTAATCCTAGTTTCCCTTCTGCGACAAACTAATTACCGAAGCTCCCTTCTTCTGCTCTGTTGCGTGAGGAGTATCTTGTAATTACTGCTTTCTGCTTTGAATTCTTTGTAGCAATGTAGATCTCTGTTTTGGATCCCTTCTTACTTTGTCAGCAAGTGACTAGAGCTAGGGTTCATTTTCAGGGTTGTACATTGAAAACCGCATTATCAGGTTTGTGGCTTGATCTGAAGCCACTCGATTTTAACACAATTTTGCTCTTGGGATCAAAGTTGGCTTTTAGTTGGGCGAACAATAACTAGCTGATGCTACGATCCCTCCCAAAATTGTATCTGGGGTTCTAATTATTAGAAAACTGTTACTTTCCAAAAGAAAAATCATTATAAAACTGTCTGTTGGATTACCTGTCAAATAGTGTAATTCATTTAATTTGTTTCTTCCATAGTTAGTAAGAAGATATGAATATATGGTAGAAGTTTCTTTAGATCTCAATAAAGTATGGTCTTGCAATTATATAGATAACTAAATATACTTACCTTGTATACAGTTTTTTGTCAACCAGCTTGCATAAATTATTTACTTTTCAGTAAATCTTTAATAAGCACCCTTTTGAATTCTAACTGATCTGTCATTTCAACCAATTTACAGAAACAGATCCAGGAAGTTTTAATAATAGTGTTGCCGAAAATGAGGTAAATGCTCTATTTTCTATTAATTGGTGTCTTAGGAGTAACCAAATAAGAATCCAGGTCTTAAATTAAAAGAAATACATGGACTTCCTAGTTTCGATGGATAGTTGATAGTAGGATTGAGTTCCAATTATTGCTTGGATTGGAAGAATTTGAAGTCAGTTGCAGTCTTTCTCTCTGTCAATTACTTTTTTTGATAGAAAGCTAGTTTGACTATTGTGTTAATTAGGTGCACTGGTTCATACTGACTTTAATTCCTTTTCTCCGGGTCACATTTTTCATTGTTTGAGGAATGCTTTGCTTTCCTGGGCTCATCCACCAATGATCATGTGCTATGTCGTCCACAAGTGCCAACCTAGGGATGGCACTTGTGGGTGACATGGCACACGCCCATTGGTGGGAGAGCGGGATGTGATTATTAGCAACCCCATTTTTGTTTCTAGGCTCTTTGAAGTTTTGGTTTTCACTAGGAGTTTATGAATAAATTTGGGTTTAAATCCTATAAATTTGTTTTCTGACTTTATTTTTCCTTACAGGCTGTTCTAGAAACAGTAGCTCGAGTCACAACAAAGAAAATGAAACCAAGGATGAGCAGTATGCTTCTAACTAATTGTCTTGATTTTACATTTCAGCCTTTTCCCTTTTTCTTGTATTGTTTTTTTTTTATATTGTCTAATTTAATGCCAGGTCTTTCCAGCTTCATAATGTGTTTAATTTAGATAATGAAAATCGAGCAGACACCTTGATTGATCGAAAGGTACTTATATTTTTTTTATTATTTATTAATTGATATAGCACTTCTATCTTTATTTATCTTTTATATGAGACTGAACGGAGGTATGAATGACACAGGATAATGTTTTCATCATATCCAATCCAAAATCTAAGTATCCTGTGCTACAGTTAGATCAAAGGTTTGTCTTTATAATTCGTATTTCTTTTGTGTAAATCTCTTTGTGTGAATCTTAACTTAACTTGCCATGAATTACTAATTATGAATGATGAAATATTATAGGTTGATATCAGATCTTGTGGTAGTCATTGTGTCAGCTACATGTGGTGGTATTGCCTTTGCATGTGCTGGACAACCAGTCAGTTTCCTCCTTTTGTAATTGAATTTAGCCATATGGTGACAATAAGTTTACGCCTTGGTTCAACAGATAAGAAGAAAATTAAGAAAATCAACTAAAAAAAACCAATGAGAAAACAAAAGACCGGCAGTACGTACAAGATAAGGTTTTGTCAGTGCAGAATACGGCTGTTTGTAGCACTTAAATATGCTTTCTCAATCCTTAATACTAATTATTTGGCACGGATCCTTAAGATGTGTTTTTATCATCCCTTCGAATTATTGTTCTATGTCAATGTTATGCTACCCAATATTGAAAAAGACTTTTCATTAAATATGTGGCAGGTGATAACAGGCTACTTGCTAGCGGGTTCAATAATTGGGCCAGGTGGTTTTAATTTTGTCAGTGAAATGGTGCAAGTAAGGTGCTTTTTTGAAATTAAATTTTAATTTTTGGTACTCCTCTCTCCCACTACTGAAACTTCTCCTTATGATCTGCTTGGTTTTTATTGTGTATGAGACATCTCAGTTAGTCCTGAAACTTTTTGACAAAGCAGTTTCGTTCTTGAACTTTCATTTCCCACCATCCTCTGTTCTTTTTTCAGTAACTTTCACCCATTTTAGAATTAGTTCTTGCCATGGTGCCATACTTAGTAATTACAATTACCATTATCTATTGTCTGTGTGTATATTTGCTTCTCCAAAAGGTTGCATTCATAGAGTGATTGCTCTGATGTACAGTGTACCCATGGGCTGGTTTTTATTTTTTAATGAATAATTTGTTTTGTCCACTAATAGGTTGAAACAGTGGCGCAATTTGGAGTCATCTTTCTCCTTTTTGCGTTAGGTCTCGAGTTCTCAGCTGCCAAGGTACTTTTAAAGGCCATTTTTGTTATGCAGGGAAGAGCGTTTCCTGAACTTTTATAACCATCGTCAGTGATGATCGTTAACTTTATACTTCTTTTATTATGCATTTTGTTTTTTTATTTGACAGCTTAAAGTAGTCCGTGCTGTTGCTGTGCTAGGAGGGCTACTCCAAATTATTTTATTCATGTGCTTGTGTGGTATAACAGCATCGGTAATTGTTCTAACTTTGAAATTTATCTTTGGTTGTACTGTTTTGCTTATAAGTTTTGGACTGTGATTTTGTCATTCCTACAGTTTAATCTGATAAGCTCATTTTGTAGATCTGAAATTGACAATTGTAAAAATTGCAGCTAGCCAAAGGCAAAATTTCAGAGGGAATCTTTGTGGGTGCCTTTCTGTCTATGTCATCAACAGCTGTGGTAGGTTAATGTTTGCACTGTCTATATTGTTTCAAGTTCCATCTGAGAGTTCGTCACAGCCAAATTACTGTACTTTCTTATATTGATAGCATAATTAGGTTGTAGTTTGTGAGAAGGTTGACAATGTTGATATGTAAGAATCCATGAAAAGTACATTACATTAAGGTTGAAAACTTTAAAATTCTGAAAGAGTTTAGTATATAAAAACACTTGGAAAAAATGGGCTAAGAATTTGTATAATTAATAATTTAATATTGGAACAGATTTTTAAAAATAATAGAATACTCGCAACATGATATCTTATATTGGGACTTTATAATGTATATTATCACACAATTGTTACATAGTAAGGCTCTTAAATTTTCAGAGATACTTTTTTTGGAATTTAGGGTAGTGTTATTTGTAGCTGCTTCAGTGTTCTTGCAATAAGAAGTAGTGCGCTTCATTGTTCTTGTAGTGTTAGTGTCGGCCAACTTTTGCAAGGCTGAAAAACAACCTTATGATCCTGTTTTCTAATACATGTTCACATGAGCATGCAATTTGGTAGGACGTGAAAGTCCAAAATATAATTTGCGAATTGTGTTTATGGGACTGGTAATTACCTAACTGGTACTTGTTACTAAATACCTAACTGGTACTTGTTACTATTATGCTGAAAGAACCAAGAATATTGAGTATGGTGTTTCTGTTCTAGTATGGATAACAGCCATATTGTTTTAATTAAATTTTTACTAGCAGTCTTCCTCTTTCCTTGAAATTATGAAAGATTTGTAAATGTCACACATATGACCTGTATTACTTGTGCGTAGGTTTTGAAGTTTCTGATGGAAAGAAATGGCATAAACGCACTTCATGGCCAGGTCACAGTTGGCACTCTTATACTTCAGGTATTCTGTTTAATCTTTTAAATATTGTCCATGACACAAGAATGTGATATCTATTGTTTTTTTTATATGTTTTTTAATGAAGCAGACAAAATCTAGGCCTGCCCAATTCCATAAATAAAATCAAATACAAACGCAAACAACCGCTGATGTAAAATAATGACTTGTTCTCTGGTTCCAAGTCTGATTAGTATCCAATCCTTTAATCGGATATGTTAGTTTCATAAAAATATTGTGTGTAGGATTGTGCTGTTGGCCTCCTTTTTGCACTACTACCTATATTAGGTGGATCCTCAGGTGTCCTTCAGGGTGTCATATCTATGACCAAATCGTAAGTTCTCTTTCAAAGCTCATTTTATTAATCCTTTTCTGTTTGAAAACATCACTGTTTTGTCAACAAAAGCTTTTTTTTATTTCTTTTTGTTTTTCAATGATTGAACTATTATTGCACCAGGTTGGTAGTGCTATGCACGTTCCTCGGGATTCTCTCTATACTATCCCGCACATGCGTGCCTTGGTTTCTTAAGCTCATGATAAGCCTTCATCTCAGGTTATTTCATCTTTTTAGGACTTTATATCCCGAAAATTTGAATAATGTTATTTTCGTTAATTTACTTCTGTTTTTTTTAAAAAAAATTCTTCTTCAATGCTCTTGTCTTACGTAGACATTATCAATGTTGTGATTTTAAATGCAGACAAATGAACTCTACCAGCTTGCTTCTGTTGCATTCTGCTTGTTAGTTGCTTGGGTAAATTTCTAACCATTTTAATTGGTCTCCAATTGTTCAGTGCTGATAGGAAATATTTATCTCGTCTTGATCATATTCTTACTTCTGTGTCTTTTGCATGCTTGCTGTTTGATTTCCCCAGTGGATGTGTCCTTTTGAAATTATTTTTGACATGCTGTATTGTTTATACACTGCTTATGCCAACTCAGTGTAGTGACAAGTTGGGACTTAGCTTGGAGCTGGGCTCATTTGCGGCCGGAGTTATGATATCAACAACTGACCTTGCACAACACACCCTCGAACAAGTAAGCTTTCTTGCTTTACTGGCTTAATGGTTTTGGTTCTTCCCTTTTGTCTGGTTTTTAAAAATTTAGGAAAATTGAAAAGTCTAACTTAAGTTCTATGGTGAGGAATGCTTAAATATAATTTGAAAAAACTGCAGTGTTCTCTCAAAAGCTAAACTTATAGTCCAACCCTTGGAAAAAAGAGGGGAAAGCAACGCCACAAGCACACACATAAAAATGTAAAAGAATGTTCCAATCAACCAACAAAAGCATAAGAAAGAAGCAATGTCTTACTGAATGTCATGGCTTCTTCAGCAGATCAAAATCTTAAGTTTATTTCCTTGTCGGATGTGCCAAGAAAATTCGGCAATTGTCAATTGATATATAAAAGTAATGGGGAATATAATGCTGTCTTAAGTTTCAGGTTTGTTATATTTCTGCAGATTGAACCTATCCGCAACTTCTTCGCAGCACTGTTTTTGGCAAGTATAGGCATGCTTATTCATATGCATTTTCTTTGGAGCCATGTGGATATCTTGCTTGCAGCTGTTATCTTGGTGATAGTTATTAAAACTGTCATTGTTGCCGTAGTCGTCAAGGGATTCGGCTACAACAACAAGACCTCCCTTCTTGTAAGTATTGTATTCCACTTTCAAATTATTTCCGATGCTTCTCTTAAACAAGGAAATGTTTTTTTCCGCTAAGAAAATGTTACGAAAACCACTCCCAGTATCTTTTTCAGTATTCTTGATTCCTTTTTTTTTTTTTGGCATGGCTGCATTTATATTATCTTTTTGTACTATACCTTTTTTGATCCAATATACTATGCATTGTTGAAAACTACTTCCTTGAGCTTGTTCAGTTTCTGGTTGTGTTTTGGAACTTTTAGTGTTTTCAATGTTGAGTAGGTGTGAGCCTTAAAACAAGAAATCTCACACATGTCCGGTCTAAGCATGTGAAGCACTAGAGATGTCTTCTATGTCCCTTCTCCCATACCATTGAAATATGTGCCAGACATTTCCCTCATTCCTCACTGCCACTGTAACAAGGTTCCCGTATAATACCCATATTATAAATGCATCATTTATTTTTCAGTACCTTCTTAAATGAATAGAAAATTAAATGGCTGTTTGTGAGGAGTTTGTCTCATACTCGTATTCACTAATTTTACGAATTATAAGTGATTTATACCCCCTATTATTTGTGAAATCACAATCATATTTGACTTGCTTTTTAAAATGTCAGTATTTTGGTATATCATTTTCGTTACAAAAAAAAACTTTTCACATATTATACCTTTAGTATACTGAATCACGAATTGTATACCTCGCCGGATTATTTTTTAATGCCTTATAATTATAGTAGTAATTAGAATACATGGGAGTAAATTGTAGGTAGTTAATGGGTGGTGTTTAGGATAATTAGAGTGACAAGTGGGAGGAGTTAGCTATGAATACCCATGTAACTTCTGTAATCAACAAGATGGATGAAATGAATCAAGTCTTGAACTCTTTATCTTTATATCCTTCTTCTCCTCGCCACTGCCTCTCATCTAGGTACTCTCTTGTATCAAATTTCCACCAAATTCCCAAAAATTCCACAATTTACTAAAATTTCCCGAACTCTCCTCAAATTGCCATGGTCTACTCTATAGATTCATGACAATTTATGAGTTCTGCATTTGTTACCATGCTCACTGCTCTTCTTCATGTTACTTGTTATGTTATCTATTCAGACTTGATTCTCTTACATTCGATCCCTTTTTATAGGTTGGGATGTCTCTGGCACAGATTGGGGAATTTGCATTTGTTCTTCTCAGCCGTGCTTCAAATCTGAAACTAGTGCAGGTCAGCAATCTCCACATCTGTAGTAATACATTTTTGTATCCGTAACATGTGGACTTAAAACTTGTTTTGTTTCTTTGTGATTTGCAGGGGAAGTTGTATTTGTCTACTTGGAACAACTGCTCTCAGTTTGGTACTTCATTTGTCTTTGTAGTTCGAACCCTTTTGACATTGCTATTAAAATTGCTATACTACATGGATGTAACTCGCATATTTATTGCTAGAGTACTGGTTGTCACCCCTCAAAGAAAATTCTAAATAACATAAGGAAGATAGATAAAATAAAATAATAACTGAAATAGAAAAAAGGAAAAATCAGTAAATTAAATCCGTCATACCTATTTAGAAGTGATGTCTGATACCAGCAATTTACTGGGAGTGAACCCTAGTTTGGTGTTAGCATCCAGTACAAGAAATGTAAAATACAAAAATTACTGCCTAATTTACCAGCTTATAGCTTTTATGAGCAATTAATTGATTACCATGGTATCAGAGTTGGCATTCCAGAGATCTGAACCAAACAACGCTCTTACTGATTAATTTTGTCCGTAAACTTGTTTCTTTGAGAAGCCTGCTGCAGTGAGGGGGAGTAATATAATTAAAAATACTAAATGACTGCTTTCTTTGTCGGCCTTAGCCTTTTGAGCAATTGTTATCATCTGGTGGCATTGCTTATTCACAAAACAAAGAACCAAAAGTAAGAAGAAGAGAACCGTATCTGAATATTATCCTTGGCATGACTGTGATTGATCGAAATTTACTTCTGTATGTTGTAGGTGACAACACCATTGCTATTCAAACTAATACCTGCAGTGATACACCTTGGTGTGCTCTTGCGGTGGTTCTCCCTGATACCAACCTTGAGGTAGCATCTTTAGTTTAGTATATGCTGGTATAACCACAACTGTATAGCTTGAAAACCATTTTTACCCAACTACTTTTGGAATTGCTTTTGGAGATCTGGGCCGGAAATTGATTCTTAGCCTTGACCCACAATTTCTGAGGCAATTACTTTACCTGGACTAGTCATGTCTGTGGTATTTGATTGGATGAAATACCAGCTTTTTGGACCTTCTGAGCAATGGCGGATGCACATTCATTCAATGGGGGTCAATTGACCCCATTCATTTGCAATTTTTTTTTATTGATACATGATTATCTATATTTAGAGTAAAAATATATGAATACTCTAAAATTGCCCCCACACGCAACATAAAAATTTATATGATTGACCCCTATAACTTGAAAGTCTAGCTCCGCCCTTGCTTATGAGCATGAAGTGAATATATGAACCTCAGTTATACTTGTTCTTTTCTTATGCCAAGCAATCTCATTGGTTATTAATACATAAAATAATTAATTTTGGTTTTGCTAAAATTGCACTTTACGAAATTGATAGATTGGGTACAAAGCTGATCGGGGTGGACAGTGTAAAACGCATTACTCTCCGTACAAGGCGGTCATGATTCATGATAGATCATAGTTTAGTGGGCTTTGTAGCATAATGGTTTTTTGCATAACGTATAGAAATAGAGGATTTTGATCTCTAGTGGGGAGAAGAAAAGCAGCATCACATTTCTCTCTTGAGGTGGCTTGAAATGAAGTTGGTGAAA
>JAJGRW010001337.1:94898-153399 GCA_025461045.1 Carex parvula
TTGTGGAATTTTGGGAATTTGGTGGAAATTTGATACAAGAGAGTACCTAGATGAGAGGCAGTGGCGAGGAGAAGAGAGGATATAAAGATAAAGAGTTCAAGACTTGATTCATTTCATCCATCTTGTTGATTACAGAAGTTACATGGGTATTCATAGCTAACTCCTCCCACTTGTCACTCTAATTATCCTAAACACCACCCATTAACTACCTACAATTTACTCCCATGTATTCTAATTACTACTATAATTATAAGGCATTAAAAAATAATCCGGCGAGGTATACAATTCGTGATTCAGTATACTAAAGGTATAATATGTGAAAAGTTTTTTTTTTGTAACGAAAATGATATACCAAAATACTGACATTTTAAAAAGCAAGTCAAATATGATTGTGATTTCACAAATAATAGGGGGTATAAATCACTTATAATTCGTAAAATTAGTGAATACGAGTATGAGACAAACTCCTCAAACAGCCATTTAATTTTCTATTCATTTAAGAAGGTACTGAAAAATAAATGATGCATTTATAATATGGGTATTATACGGGAACCTTGTTACAGTGGCAGTGAGGAATGAGGGAAATGTCTGGCACATATTTCAATGGTATGGGAGAAGGGACATAGAAGACATCTCTAGTGCTTCACATGCTTAGACCGGACATGTGTGAGATTTCTTGTTTTAAGGCTCACACCTACTCAACATTGAAAACACTAAAAGTTCCAAAACACAACCAGAAACTGAACAAGCTCAAGGAAGTAGTTTTCAACAATGCATAGTATATTGGATCAAAAAAGGTATAGTACAAAAGAAATAAATAAATGCAGCCATGCCAAAAAAAAAAAAGGAATCAAGAATACTGAAAAAGATACTGGGAGTGGTTTTCGTAACATTTTCTTAGCGGAAAAAAACATTTCCTTGTTTAAGAGAAGCATCGGAAATAATTTGAAAGTGGAATACAATACTTACAAGAAGGGAGGTCTTGTTGTTGTAGCCGAATCCCTTGACGACTACGGCAACAATGACAGTTTTAATAACTATCACCAAGATAACAGCTGCAAGCAAGATATCCACATGGCTCCAAAGAAAATGCATATGAATAAGCATGCCTATACTTGCCAAAAACAGTGCTGCGAAGAAGTTGCGGATAGGTTCAATCTGCAGAAATATAACAAACCTGAAACTTAAGACAGCATTATATTCCCCATTACTTTTATATATCAATTGACAATTGCCGAATTTTCTTGGCACATCCGACAAGGAAATAAACTTAAGATTTTGATCTGCTGAAGAAGCCATGACATTCAGTAAGACATTGCTTCTTTCTTATGCTTTTGTTGGTTGATTGGAACATTCTTTTACATTTTTATGTGTGTGCTTGTGGCGTTGCTTTCCCCTCTTTTTTCCAAGGGTTGGACTATAAGTTTAGCTTTTGAGAGAACACTGCAGTTTTTTCAAATTATATTTAAGCATTCCTCACCATAGAACTTAAGTTAGACTTTTCAATTTTCCTAAATTTTTAAAAACCAGACAAAGGGAAGAACCAAAACCATTAAGCCAGTAAAGCAAGAAAGCTTACTTGTTCGAGGGTGTGTTGTGCAAGGTCAGTTGTTGATATCATAACTCCGGCCGCAAATGAGCCCAGCTCCAAGCTAAGTCCCAACTTGTCACTACACTGAGTTGGCATAAGCAGTGTATAAACAATACAGCATGTCAAAAATAATTTCAAAAGGACACATCCACTGGGGAAATCAAACAGCAAGCATGCAAAAGACAACAGAAGTAAGAATAATGATCAAGACGAGATAAATATTTCCTATCAGCACTGAACAATTGGAGACCAATTAAAATGGTTAGAAATTTACCCAAGCAACTAACAAGCAGAATGCAACAGAAGCAAGCTGGTAGAGTTCATTTGTCTGCATTTAAAATCACAACATTGATAATGTCTACGTAAGACAAGAGCATTGAAGAAGAATTTTTTTTAAAAATAAAACAGAAGTAAATTAACGAAAATAACATTATTCAAATTTTCGGGATATAAAGTCCTAAAAAGATGAAATAACCTGAGATGAAAGGCTTATCATGAGCTTAAGAAACCAAGGCACGCATGTGCGGGATAGTATAGAGAGAATCCCGAGGAACGTGCATAGCACTACCAACCTGGTGCAATAATAGTTCAATCATTGAAAAACAAAAAGAAATAAAAAAAAGCTTTTGTTGACAAAACAGTGATGTTTTCAAACAGAAAGGATTAATAAAATGAGCTTTGAAAGAGAACTTACGATTTGGGTCATAGTATGACACCCTGAGGACACCTGAGGATCACCTAATATAGGTAGTAGTGCAAAAAGGAGGCCAACAGCACAATCCTACACACAATATTTTTATGAAACTAACATATCCGATTAAAGGATTGGATACTAATCAGACTTGGAACCAGAGAACAAGTCATTATTTTACATCAGCGGTTGTTTGCGTTTGTATTTGATTTTATTTATGGAATTGGGCAGGCCTAGATTTTGTCTGCTTCATTAAAAAACATATAAAAAAAAACAATAGATATCACATTCTTGTGTCATGGACAATATTTAAAAGATTAAACAGAATACCTGAAGTATAAGAGTGCCAACTGTGACCTGGCCATGAAGTGCGTTTATGCCATTTCTTTCCATCAGAAACTTCAAAACCTACGCACAAGTAATACAGGTCATATGTGTGACATTTACAAATCTTTCATAATTTCAAGGAAAGAGGAAGACTGCTAGTAAAAATTTAATTAAAACAATATGGCTGTTATCCATACTAG
Source organism: Carex parvula (assembly GCA_025461045.1). Classification (NCBI taxonomy): domain Eukaryota; kingdom Viridiplantae; phylum Streptophyta; class Magnoliopsida; order Poales; family Cyperaceae; genus Carex; species Carex parvula. The sequence continues at coordinate 97,708 of JAJGRW010001337.1, forward strand.
AACAGAAACACCATACTCAATATTCTTGGTTCTTTCAGCATAATTAGTAACAAGTACCAGTTAGGTATTTAGTAACAAGTACCAGTTAGGTAATTACCAGTCCCATAAACACAATTCGCAAATTATATTTTGGACTTTCACGTCCTACCAAATTGCATGCTCATGTGAACATGTATTAGAAAACAGGATCATAAGGTTGTTTTTCAGCCTTGCAAAAGTTGGCCGACACTAACACTACAAGAACAATGAAGCGCACTACTTCTTATTGCAAGAACACTGAAGCAGCTACAAATAACACTACCCTAAATTCCAAAAAAAGTATCTCTGAAAATTTAAGAGCCTTACTATGTAACAATTGTGTGATAATATACATTATAAAGTCCCAATATAAGATATCATGTTGCGAGTATTCTATTATTTTTAAAAATCTGTTCCAATATTAAATTATTAATTATACAAATTCTTAGCCCATTTTTTCCAAGTGTTTTTATATATACTAAACTCTTTCAGAATTTTAAAGTTTTCAACCTTAATGTAATGTACTTTTCATGGATTCTTACATATCAACATTGTCAACCTTCTCACAAACTACAACCTAATTATGCTATCAATATAAGAAAGTACAGTAATTTGGCTGTGACGAACTCTCAGATGGAACTTGAAACAATATAGACAGTGCAAACATTAACCTACCACAGCTGTTGATGACATAGACAGAAAGGCACCCACAAAGATTCCCTCTGAAATTTTGCCTTTGGCTAGCTGCAATTTTTACAATTGTCAATTTCAGATCTACAAAATGAGCTTATCAGATTAAACTGTAGGAATGACAAAATCACAGTCCAAAACTTATAAGCAAAACAGTACAACCAAAGATAAATTTCAAAGTTAGAACAATTACCGATGCTGTTATACCACACAAGCACATGAATAAAATAATTTGGAGTAGCCCTCCTAGCACAGCAACAGCACGGACTACTTTAAGCTGTCAAATAAAAAAACAAAATGCATAATAAAAGAAGTATAAAGTTAACGATCATCACTGACGATGGTTATAAAAGTTCAGGAAACGCTCTTCCCTGCATAACAAAAATGGCCTTTAAAAGTACCTTGGCAGCTGAGAACTCGAGACCTAACGCAAAAAGGAGAAAGATGACTCCAAATTGCGCCACTGTTTCAACCTATTAGTGGACAAAACAAATTATTCATTAAAAAATAAAAACCAGCCCATGGGTACACTGTACATCAGAGCAATCACTCTATGAATGCAACCTTTTGGAGAAGCAAATATACACACAGACAATAGATAATATGGTAATTGTAATTACTAAGTATGGCACCATGGCAAGAACTAATTCTAAAATGGGTGAAAGTTACTGAAAAAAGAACAGAGGATGGTGGGAAATGAAAGTTCAAGAACGAAACTGCTTTGTCAAAAAAGTTTCAGGACTAACTGAGATGTCTCATACACAATAAAAACCAAGCAGATCATAAGGAGAAGTTTCAGTAGTGGGAGAGAGGAGTACCAAAAATTAAAATTTAATTTCAAAAAAGCACCTTACTTGCACCATTTCACTGACAAAATTAAAACCACCTGGCCCAATTATTGAACCCGCTAGCAAGTAGCCTGTTATCACCTGCCACATATTTAATGAAAAGTCTTTTTCAATATTGGGTAGCATAACATTGACATAGAACAATAATTCGAAGGGATGATAAAAACACATCTTAAGGATCCGTGCCAAATAATTAGTATTAAGGATTGAGAAAGCATATTTAAGTGCTACAAACAGCCGTATTCTGCACTGACAAAACCTTATCTTGTACGTACTGCCGGTCTTTTGTTTTCTCATTGGTTTTTTTTAGTTGATTTTCTTAATATTTTCTTCTTATCTGTTGAACCAAGGCGTAAACTTATTGTCACCATATGGCTAAATTCAATTACAAAAGGAGATGAAACTGACTGGTTGTCCAGCACATGCAAAGGCAATACCACCACATGTAGCTGACACAATGACTACCACAAGATCTGATATCAACCTATAATATTTCATCATTCATAATTAGTAATTCATGGCAAGTTAAGTTAAGATTCACACAAAGAGATTTACACAAAAGAAATACGAATTATAAAGACAAACCTTTGATCTAACTGTAGCACAGGATACTTAGATTTTGGATTGGATATGATGAAAACATTATCCTGTGTCATTCATACCTCCGTTCAGTCTCATATAAAAGATAAATAAAGATAGAAGTGCTATATCAATTAATAAATAATAAAAAAAATATAAAGTACCTTTCGATCAATCAAGGTGTCTGCTCGATTTTCATTATCTAAATTAAACACATTATGAAGCTGGAAAGACCTGGCATTAAATTAGACAATATAAAAAAAAAACAATACAAGAAAAAGGGAAAAGGCTGAAATGTAAAATCAAGACAATTAGTTAGAAGCATACTGCTCATCCTTGGTTTCATTTTTCTTTGTTGTGACTCGAGCTACTGTTTCTAGAACAGCCTGTAAGGAAAAATAAAGTCAGAAAACAAATTTATAGGATTTAAAACCCAAATTTATTCATAAACTCCTAGTGAAAACCAAAACTTCAAAGAGCCTAGAAACAAAAATGGGGTTGCTAATAATCACATCCCGCTCTCCCACCAATGGGCGTGTGCCATGTCACCCACAAGTGCCATCCCTAGGTTGGCACTTGTGGACGACATAGCACATGATCATTGGTGGATGAGCCCAGGAAAGCAAAGCATTCCTCAAACAATGAAAAATGTGACCCGGAGAAAAGGAATTAAAGTCAGTATGAACCAGTGCACCTAATTAACACAATAGTCAAACTAGCTTTCTATCAAAAAAAGTAATTGACAGAGAGAAAGACTGCAACTGACTTCAAATTCTTCCAATCCAAGCAATAATTGGAACTCAATCCTACTATCAACTATCCATCGAAACTAGGAAGTCCATGTATTTCTTTTAATTTAAGACCTGGATTCTTATTTGGTTACTCCTAAGACACCAATTAATAGAAAATAGAGCATTTACCTCATTTTCGGCAACACTATTATTAAAACTTCCTGGATCTGTTTCTGTAAATTGGTTGAAATGACAGATCAGTTAGAATTCAAAAGGGTGCTTATTAAAGATTTACTGAAAAGTAAATAATTTATGCAAGCTGGTTGACAAAAAACTGTATACAAGGTAAGTATATTTAGTTATTTACTATATAATTGCAAGACCATACTTTATTGAGATCTAAAGAAACTTCTACCATATATTCATATCTTCTTACTAACTAATGGAAGAAACAAATTAATAATGAATGTACACTAAATTTGACAGGTAATCCAACAGACAGTTTTATAATGATTTTTCTTTTGGAAAGTAACAGTTTTCTAATAATTAGAACCCCAGATACAATTTTGGGAGGGATCGTAGCATCAGCTAGTTATTGTTCGCCCAACTAAAAGCCAACTTTGATCCCAAGAGCAAAATTGTGTTAAAATCGAGTGGCTTCAGATCAAGCCACAAACCTGATAATGCGGTTTTCAATGTACAAACCCTGAAAATGAAACCCTAGCTCTAGTCACTTGCTGACAAAGTAAGAAGGGATCCAAAACAGAGATCTACATTGCTACAAAGAATTCAAAGCAGAAAGCAGTAATTACAAGATACTCCTCACGCAACAGAGCAGAAGAAGGGAGCTTCGGTAATTAGTTTGTCGCAGAAGGGAAACTAGGATTAGAAGATCTACCAATACAATGGCGAAATCTTTTTTTGCAAACAAATACTAAAATGCGAGGGATAGCTCACAATTTCATCAAAGAGACAGAATTCAAACAAAAAAAATGAAGGAGTGGGGTCAAAGAAAGTACAGGAGATGGATCTGCAACCAATGCAATGAAGATGGACGGATATCTAAACCAAACAAAGCAAGAATTAGATCTATATCTGGCATACGCACCAGCTCCAGTCTGTTCGGTCTCAGTGAACTCTTTCTGAAGAGCTCGATCAATCATATCCGCGAAGGTGTTCTCTCCCTTCGCCTCCGTCGAGTTCCCACTCGCCACCTCGCCTTCTGTAGTTATCTCCGCCGCCTCTGCCACCGTGTCTGAGTCGGCTCCTTCGGCGATCGCCGGAGGAAGGGTGATTAAGAGGAGGATGAGGAGTGGGGCCAGGAGGAAGCGCCACATCATCGCTAGCTTCGCGCGTCGGTGCGTGCGCTTTGTTTTCTTGAAAGTCGGAGAGCTTTTGTGGGGCGAAGCAGAGACTGGTGAAAATGACAAAAATTCAATTAATGATGGAATTTCTGCGCAACAGCAACAGCTAGGAGTGTAAACGGAGCGGATTTAGAGGAGTCCGGATCCCCTAAAGTAACCCAATTTTTGAGGTTAGACGTGTACGGTGCCTATTCGGTGGTAGCGCAGGGGCCAGTATTATTTGTGGGTCCAGACTCTTTAAGATTCGTGTTAGAGCATCTTGGACGATTTGGATCAAAACTCAAAAATTGAGTTTGATACGTCCCTTCCCAAGAGGGCCGGGCCGTACTTGGACTCGGTCCAGTAAGGTGCAGGTGCGTCCTGTTCCTGGGGAGCAGGTCGTGCGGAAGCTGGTAACTGAAGGTGTAGCTCATCCCGGTTCAAGTGAAACGAGCCGAAACAGTGGACACGCGGGGTGTCGGAGGGGTATTAATGCTCTAACCCTTTTTAATACCTCCTCAGTTTGTAATCAATGCGGTCCCCTTTTCCGGGAAATTCTCTGCCTTAAATAGGGGATGCCCTACTGTAGCGGGGTCTTGTCAGCATTAACGACGGAGGTCCGCATAACTGTTGAGGGCGTCCGCATAATAGGCGATAGTATCCGCATAATCTGTCTCAAGCCGAACAGCGAGGCCGTGTGTCAACCTTCTTAGGTTGTTCGACGTGTTAGGCCTTGAGCCTTGTTTTGCTTTGGCCCGAGCTGGCCCTGGGGGAGGGTCCGAATCTCGGCCTGTACTCGACCTCAGGCTGGCCCCAGGAAGGGGTCCGAATCCCGGGCCATCTTTAACCTCGGGTTGGCTCAGGGAGGGGGTCCGAATCCCGAGTTGTTTTCTAGTCTCGGGCTGGCCCCGGGAGGGGGTCCGAGTCCCGATCTGTTTTTGGGCTGTGACCTGTTTCGTTTCGGGCCAGCCTTCTGTGAATTCGAATCTGGAAGTGCTTTGTTGGGCCAGGCCTGGGCTTTTTAAGGGCCATTGATATATGGACCTATCAGGGTTAATGCACTGGATCTGAATTCGATTTGGAGCGGGTAATGCTAATATTATATCCGTATATACGAATAAACGGATATCAAAATTTAAAATCATATCCTCACAAAATTTGAGTTAGACCAGTGGTTGCTAGGATATCACGAGGACTTGGTAAGATTAATTCTAAAATTTACGAATTGACTTAAAACAATTAATTCAAACTATTTGAAACCAACGATGTATATATATGCAAATTTTTGAATTAATTTAGTACAAAATTAAGCGGTCAAAATATAATAAAAAATAAATACATTAGAATAACTTATAAACCTTCATTTTTTACAGCTTCATTTTAAATTTCATATATTATAAAATTATAAAATTTTACATGTTAATACATCACTCGTGAAGTATATCTATTTTAACAGTTTGAATCTGTAATTTGAAATTAGTATGATATATTTTAGAGTTAACTTATCAAGTGCTCTTAATGAGCCTAGCAAACCCTAAAAAATGACATATATACTTGCACGCCTCATTGTTTTGACAGTGATGTGGGAATTTCTCAACTAAGCATCAACACTTGCTAATTTGAGTACCAACTCAAATTAATCTATAAGCATCAACTTTTTGAGTTTTTTCCGGAAAACAAAGGGTGTGAGGAGCATTCGATGAGCATTAGACTCAACTTGGTCTAATTCCTGCTCTTAACCGTTCAATTAGCTTAATGATTTGTGTATAATTGATATGTATGGATATTGAAACAGTGCGCATGAATTATGAAGTGAATCGGCGGGTTTCGAACAAACATCAAACCAATTTGAATTTGATATCCATCAAACGCACCCGCTTCCCAAAAATATGTTACTACATTCATTATTGATTAGTAAAGAGATTATAAAAACAGCTGTTATTATATATTATAAGAAAACATAGGTCGAAAATTCCCAACGAGCGACATTTAAATGAGACACAATTATCACATTCAGAAATAAATATTAACAACTTTTGGAATAATTTAAGCGCCACCTCATCTCGGACAAAAATAAATAAAGACTCATCTAATCTAAACCTCCCAAGCTCCAATGCAATTAATTTCTTTTACGTACCAGAAAATAGTAAATAAATTTTTAAACATATACAACTTCAATTTTAACTGGCAGTTAATTACAGCAAGGCACCAAGTAGAGTGAAAAAAAATGGCATAGCGGAGCTGGCTCCATCACGGGACGGCACAACATACGTGTCAGTTACGTGCTGTGACTATTCGCGTGCCGTAATTATCTTTTGAAACTTGGCACGACACGTCATGTCACGTGAAAGATCTAGACGACACAACACGGCATGTGGTAATGCGAGTCATGTGTAAATAGAACCATTAGATATTGATTAAATTGTGAATCTTGAATAAACTAACCTAAATTATGATCAAATGGTCAAGCGAGTCGCGTTTGGTCACGACACGTTTTGGCATGGCGTGACCATTCGCGTGCCGTGACCACCCCTTGATATTTTGATCAAGATACGGTACGGTACATGAAAAATTAACTTGGTCACAGCACGGTACGGTACGAAACCAAAATCACAGCGTGTTAGTCACGGCACAGCACGGCATGACAAGACTTTTCCAATCTAGCAGCAAGCACAAGCTTCTGGGGAGCGGGGAAAATGCAAAGCAAGAAACAGCGACACTTTATCTGGTAGCACTGCGTGGATCTCGCATCGGTACAAGAAAAAAGATTGTTACGCATTTGTAATTTTTCAACTGAATATGATAGTTAAATGAGGGACACCATATCTTTTCATGAGGGAGTTATGTTGCATATGTACAGTGCGTATTAGAACAACATCCGAATCTATAAAAATTAAATATTAAAAATCATAATAAAATTTCTTTTATGCAGTTAACGAGGCCGATTTGTTTCTTACTATATTCTCAACAAAAATAAACAGAATTGACAATGACGCAGATAAGATCTGCACCGTCTTTTAGACAGAAACAACCAAAACATCCTTGTCTTTTAGGGAGCGTAGATTTTATCTGCATCGGACAGATAAGGTACTGCTTTATCGGGTATAATAAACAATAATTGATTAATTAGTCAAAAAAAATTTATAACAGTTTGACCGCCGCAGTGACTAATCGGTCGATTTAATTTATAGTCACAGATATGTTAAAAAACCAAGCAACTCTAAACAAGTACCGTAGTCACGGGGATAGTTACAAAATTCGTGAATAATTTGTTTTTTTTTGTGATACTGAACTAAACACCGAATTATTCGGTTGACCGAACTTTGACTGAATAATTTACAAATTTTACTAATTTTTTCCGAATTTCCCGAATAATTCACTAATTTTTCTGGAATTTTTCTCATAACTTTTTTTTTTCTTTTTTTTGCTCCTACAACAAAGACTGAAATCTTTGGTTCAAATAATTCTCAATCATTCCCGAATTATACCCGAATTATTTTCCAATCACGAATTTTTGATCTCGCCGAACCGAACTCGAATAATTCATTTGTCACTGTAGTCACGGGCCAGTCCCAGTCCTCTCTGTCCGGAATTCATATCAATTAAGGTAACGGAATATTTCTGTTTAAATGTGAACCGTTCAATCGGAATTCAGACTAGATCAGTTTAATTCTGATCGGACGGTCCGAATCTAAACAGAAACATATATATATTTTTATTTCAAACTCGCAGGCAACAGAAACCTTTACACCACAGCGCACAAGCTTAGTAAAAGAATTAACAGAACTCAAATATTGCGACCGAATAAATATTATTTTTTATTTAGAAGATGATATTATCACTGTTAATCGTGTTTTTATCATTGAATGCCTTCAAATTTTCGAATTAAATATTAACTAATGATTAAAAAAATTTAATTTTAAATAATTTTCTATACAATATGTTTTATTTTAACAATTATAACTTTATATAGATATCTTTTTCAGGAAGCGAAGTTCAGAAAATAAGACTACTACTTTGTAGTGCCCACATTAGAAATTCGAGGAGGGCTCAAATGCACCATGATTTTGTGCTACAATATGCTCCGCATTATTTATCTTCGTTTTCAAAATCCGATCAGTTGATCCGAACTGCTCAACATGATCTTCATAATAAAATATGCTTGGAGACCAAATTTTATATTTTTTAGAATTTTTTTACTATTTTTTTAGATAGGTATAAAATCACTGTTTTAAGGAGATTCTGGACCATCTGAAAAAGTGATATTGTACCTATGTAAAAAAATAGTAAAAAAATTCTAAAAATATAAAATTTGGTTTCCAAGAATATTTTATTATGAAAATCATGTTGAGCGGTTTAGATCGACTGTTCGGACTTTGAAAACAAAGATAAAGAATGTAAAGCATATTGAAGCACAAAATCATGATGTATTTGAACCCTCTGAAAATTTATCCTCATTAGAATATGTTCTCCATCGGGTGTAAAAATTGTGGAACTTTTAATTAATAGGAAAATACCTTTAAGTGTGTTACGCGACCTGTATCGTAAGTGGGATTTGATTTTATTTCTACGTCTTCCCATCTCTTTATTGAATTCTTTTAGAAAAAAAAAATATTGTTAGGACTCAATTTTGTTTTTTCTCATAGCTTTGGTTCCTCTAACAATATTTTGAAGTTTAATTTTCAATAAACATGCAGTTCGCTGCTAAATGACACATAAGCGATCTGTCATATATAACATATAAGCGATATGTAGAATAAATATGCTGTAGAATTTGTAAATTGTGTTTGTAAATGTTTATTCTAAAAAGAATCTTAAACTTACAAATCCAATAGAATTATGTAGAGAATTTTAATCAAAAATAAAAAAGTTAGCAATGTGATAAAGTTACATAAGTAGCGCTAGGATATGCACAACTCAAAAACTTATCGAATTGGTTTCAATCAACAAACATAAATTGTCGAAATCGATCTCTTTTACAAGTAATGTGTTTACATCAGTGTTGTAAAAAACGGTTTTAACGGCCAATTAAACGGCCATTTAATCGTTAACACCGGCAAAACCGTTATGAATACACTTAATGGATGCCTGATTGCGGATGAAAACGATTAATCGGCTGTTTTTTCTGATTAATCGGCCGTTTTACCGTTTAATCGTCCATTTATTCCTGTTTATTTCCGTTTATTCCCGTTTATTCCAGTGAATATTTATTTTCACATTGCTTTTTTTTTTTCTGTGATAGTGTGTAATAATAAGATTTATAAATCTTGTATTGTAGTTTTATTTGTGCTTGGATACACATCCAATATTTTTTATATATGTTTTTTCTTCTTACTTACTTTGAAATTGATTAATTCTTCTATTATTTATATACCATATATTTTTCTTACTTACTGATATAATTTTTTCAATTAGTACGACGTGTTCATTTATGAAATTATGTTTATCATAAACTAAATTTAGTGATTTTATGTTGGAATGTTTCATTTATTTCAAATAATATGTTATTAGTATTTGAAAAAGCTTAATTCTCAAACTTTTATTTTCATTAAATAAATGTGTTACTTACACATGTAAAATGCTTATGTGTTAAGAAGAAATAAGCGTAGTGTCATGTTATAATAATAAAACTAAGTTAAATTAAGTTTATTTGATAAGTTTAATGAGTTAAATAAATTATTTTTAATAAATTATGATATATATACATAAATTTAATAAAAACGTTAAATTGTTTGCATAATTCCGATTAATCGGCAGCATACCGATTAATCGCTTGGTGGTACCCCGTCCGTCCGACGACCGCATACCGTTATTTACAACACTGGTTTACATACAAAAAAATTTAAGTTTTTGAATCAATTTAGTATAAAGTCAAACTGTATATAAATGATGAAGAATAAACACATTAAAATTAACTTTTACATCTTTTTTTCTTACCGTTAACTTTAATTTAAATTAATTTTCAATTTTAAGCTTACCGAGAATCTTAATAAACTTAAAAAACAATCTAATTCTACTGAAGTTATATCATCAATTTTATATTTCTAGTAAGATAAATATAATAAAAAATTAGAGTTTGTTACCTAATATGATTTCGCTTGATTTTAAACTATACCTGCACACATAAAAATTTGTCAATGGATGCTTGATTTTAAAGATAATTAAAATATAATTCCTCGTTGTATAAAATATTTTGAAAAATGTTATTATAGGACTGGGCTTCTGTTCATAAAAAATAGACAAATATATATACTCAGTCAAATTTCATCCATCTCTGTGAAAATCTGATGAATCATCTCGGTTGATATTGTGAGTTAGTTTTGGTCCTTTATATGCTTTTCAATTCTGGTCAATTTAAATCGATTTATTTCGTATGATAGTGGTAAAATCACATATGTATCCGCTTTTAATTTTTGAATACGGATACGGATTAAATATTAAACGGATACATACGGATACGGATTAAATATCAGAAAGCTGTATATATATACATAAATATTTTCATAATATATAGTAACTATATGATATTTATCTACTATTTGAATACGGATAATTAAAATTCAAAACCATATCTGTATCCGTATCCACACGAATATTCGGATATTAGATATCTGTATCTAATTTTCGGATACGGATACGGATACGGTCGAATAATATCCAACCCGTTTGCACCCCTAACTAGTGGTTGATATCAATATTAATTGGTTGCTTGATAATCCCATTTGTTTTTTTTTTCTTCATATCGCTATAAATAATTATTTTTATAATCTAATTATCGTTTCCCATTTCACTATGAATTATCCACCGTATTTCTCACACCGTTATGCTTTTTTTGGTTACAATTTCCTATTTGGTTTATTTTCTTGAATATTGCTTCATTGCAAGAAGGGTTTTAACCATATTATTACTATGAAATCACTTGTATTAATTTTTAATTTTACCATGATTGTACGAATTACCTTTATTTTCAGAACAACTTGTTATATTAACTTGGAATTTAATAACGCTAGTTTTCAATAAAAAAAACTACATAAGATAAATTAAATAAAACAACATATTGAACAGATTTAGCGCAGTGACGCGAGCTCCATATCTCTACAGAAAGATTTAGATTCAATTTTCACGAAAAACATCTAAAAATGTTAAAATGTACATGACCTTTAATAAAAAAAAAAGTAAGAATGAAAATCGTGGGTTTCCACGAATTAAATTACAGGAATTAATGTTTTTGTAATCTCATGTCATAAAATCCCACGATATTAATATCCATAGCCGAGAAAAGCACCTAACCACAAATAGTGAATCTCTCTATTTCATTGAGCTGTCACTACTTACCACAAGGTCCACAATCCTTTATGGTTCTTTTATATATTCTTGATGCATATGGTTTCGAACTTTCGCTTCAGCACGCCTACAAATTAAATGATAGAACATGTGTACCTTAAAATCTATTCGCTTATGGTCTACCCACCTAATCCAGCTATTTGTTTGTACCCCTGATTAGTGACCGCTAAAATTAAAGAGGTTGACCCAATTTGAATATCGTACGTAGATTTGGATCATGACATGTCATCCGGTCCCTTAATAATACCCTATTGAAGCACTTGAGAATAGGTCCGATGGGCATCGGACCTGCTTTGGTTAGATGGGTTTAATCACCGTCGATATGCTTTAAGATTCGTACGGAACGCTTCAAACTTCGTGCATTTATGTTTCAATTTTCGTGCTCACAAATCTTAATTAGATTGGACGGTTATCATACTTGTTGAACCTAAAAATAGATCCGATGGGCATCGGACCTACTCCGTTCTCCTACTGATGCAGAATATACTTGTTCTATTCCAATGACGCAATGCATCTCTATCTATATATATAGTCTACTTTCTGGGACGGCACTACTGCCGTTTGATCTAAGCAAGGTCAGCATCATGCAGCGATCCAATGGTTGCACAGGTATCTGACCTTTCGTTTTCCCACCCCTAATTTATTTGTGAATTGATTGTTTACTATCTCTTGACACTATCTGAATTAATTAGACCCCACGACAAAATTGAAAGTTGTACCATACAGAGAAGGGAAATAAATACGCTGTTAGGAACTTTTTATTTCGATCCGAAGTGTAATAATTCGCGCATGAAAAATTTGAACGATTGAGATCGGAATAACAACATATTTATTTCCCCATAAAAGTTCCATCAGGCTTTCTAACTAAATTGATACCTATTTCGTTGATGTTATGATTTTTCATAACACTAATCGAGATTTCATAATTTGTTAGGCCTAAAAAAGGAAAGGTCGGTGAAATGCGAAGCGTTGGATGGCCGTTGCGCCTGAGACTGGTTTAATGGACCTTCTAATCGTTTGATCATAATTTATTTATAATAAAGTTTACAAGGTCATTTTAATACGAACATTGAATCTCGCTGCACCTAATCGTTTAATTTTCGATCGAACCGTCTTGTTTTATTAACGAATTCAGTATGGTTTACTTTGCAAGATTCCACCTGGAGAAAGGAATTATCGGAAATACGTACAAGATCCGATCTGAATTTTTCATGTATTCGAGTCGGTTGATAGAATTCGGGCATCAATTATCCACAGGTAATATTTTGCGACAACTTTTTAATTGACAGTTGTTGCCGTGCTGAACTGCTGGTTCACCAACAACAGGGCCACACACGGTTCCCCCGTAGCCCCGCTTTCTTTAAAAAAAAAAAAAACACAGAGATATTACCTACTTCTTAAACCGACCATGTCATTGTAATATCATGAATACTGGAGCTCTCCATTTTACATTAAACTTGAGAGCAATGCAACAATAAGAATCTTCCATTTCTACCGAATTCTGACATTTACCAGTATTGTTCCTTTTGTTTTTATTAACAGCTCATTAGGTTATTTTAACCATTAGTACAGCAAATCATGTAATGAATCTGCTTATTTATAGGCATGTAATCTTCTTCTTCAATCAATACAAAAATATAGAATACTAAACTTAATTAGTTCTTTCTCTTCTACCTTACCAGTACCAAAATACAAGAACAGAAATGAAGCTATAAAACGTTTTACATTGCCTCATTGGGCCATTAGGAATTAAGGATGTGATTTGATAAAAAAAATATAGAAGCAATATTTCTAAAAAGAAAAATGACAGATACTCGGGTTAGATTAAAAAAAACGTGCCGTGTCGTGACTAACATGTTGTGATTTTGGTCTCATGCCATACCGTGACTAAAAACTATTCGCGTATGGCCTACCAACCTAATCCAGCTTTTTGTTTGTACTCCTGATTGGTGACCGCTAAAATTAAAGAGGTTGACCCAATTTGAATATCACAAGTAGATGTGGATCATGACATGTCATACAGTCCCTTAAAAATATCGAAAAGACATATATAATTCCCTATTGAATATACAAAAGAATAAAGCTAGGGTGTACTGTATGCTTATAGAGAGAATTTGGTGAACATAACTTTAAAATTTATGAGCAATTTGACCCGAAGTAGCTACAGTGCTCCGATTTATGTAATTTTAATTTAAAATGGCAAAAGATTCATCATGAATAAAATTAACTTTCAGTGGTTAAAAATAGATAAATAAAAATTAAGTGACTATATATAGATAGAATTAAAGTTGCATGACTTTCTGTAAAATTTATCCAGAATTATTTAATGGATTTGATAATTGACTACGATCAACAAGTCACTGTTTAATTAATGCAAATCCAATTTGTTTGGTTTTTGATAATTAGGTTGATTATATCGATAGATGGGCTTGGGCTTGAGCTATGCAAGCCTTCAAATTTCTTTTATGTGGGTCTGAATCTCTTGGCCCAAATTAACTGGACTCGAATTTTTTTAATTGTAACTGAAACTATTTTTCAGATTAAAAAACACGTGCAAATCTCACCGTATAATAGAGTACAAAACATGTTTTATTTGAACCAATGTTGTTAAATACGGTTTTATTCATGCATGCGGAATGCCACTACATATCGCATATGCGAATTTTTATGTGGACTTATATATACGGATTTTAAAATGAGAATTCAGATATATATTCATATGCGTGTATTTTATACTACATGTATATTACATGTATATGTAGTATACGAGAAACTTCACTTAAACATATACTATATGTAGTATATATTAAGCTCCTCATATGTAATACACACACACACACACATATTCATATGGAAGCCCAGTGCATGTTGACAAGTATAATAAATAAATACCCAGCAGCTGCTTTAATTCAAAAATGACTAATAGATCACAAATGCAGCTACTTTAATTTGAAGTCATTTGTAGCCAATAATCAACAATGGGCCATAAATTCAGCTGCTCAAATTCTTTGGTCCAAATTAGAAATAAAATAATGTAAACACTGAATTCATCTGAATTTCATGCAAAGCTTCCGTCTGAAGTAACCGGTATAATAACACTTCTATAGTTCGAACTCTTAAAAACAAAAGGAAGAAACTTTTGAGAGCCTATAAAAGAAGTTGCATGGACTAGGGGAAACTTCACTTAACTGGACTTGTGTCCGGATGAATATAAATAATTAGGTCTGGGTTTTACTGCATATTCGATTCTTTTTTTATTAATAAATGTTTGATCAGAACTTGAATTTTTTTTAATTAATTAAAATAAACATTTGTATGGACTGCATGGTATAATGTATTTGTATGAACTGCATATGTGACTGTATATGCAAAACCGCATATATGAAATGCATGAAGATCTTCGTGCAGTTTGCGACTGCATAAGCATATGCGGCCGCATTTAACAACACTGATTTGAACTAAATTATTTTAGCCCACATGAATCATGATGCATAATGCATTCTCTTAAAGGCGAAATCATCACACTCACCACTAATTGTAACTTCATATAACGACATGAACTGTGTGTCTCCACCTGAACATGGAGATATATATAGTAGCATCAAAATCTATTTCCCTCTTCCACTTTGTAACATCTTCCTATTTTATCATGCATATTTTGTATTATTATTAAACATGGTATCAAATAATGATTTATAAACAATTAAGAATTATTTCAGTTGTCATAGTCTGTTATAATCACAGCGAAGACTTTACAAATCACATACTGGCCACTATTTAAATCACTGGATTTGTGTAACATCAGGTAAATTGAGGTGTGATTGAATTGATAATTTTAATTTGAAAATATAATCAATTAGGAGACCACAGTAAAATTAATCAAAAATGTCCAGTACAATATAAGCCTGTTTCAATCCAATTATATTACAGCATCCCATATATATATATATGAGTAAGGCTATGGTGCTTTGCAAAGTAAACCACCCCGTTTACTTCGGGCTACTTTTTGGATTTTGAAAATCCAAACAACCGATCCGAACCGTTCAACATGTTCTAAACATTGAAATGTGCTTGGAGACCAAATTTTACATTTTTTGGAATTTTTTTACTATTTATTAAGCCACTTTGAAAGTTTCTGATCCGGAGGTCCAGAAAATTTTACTGTTTTTTACTGTTCACCGTTGGATCAGTGATTTTCGAAGTGGCTTAATAAATAGTAAAAAAATTCCAAAAAATGTAAAATTTGGTCTCCAAGCACATTTCAATATTTAGAACATGTTGAACGGTTCGGATCGGTTGTTTGGATTTTCAAAATCCAAAAAGTGGCCCGAAGTAAAGAGGTGGGTTTACTTTGCTTACTCTATATATATATATATATATATATATGAGTATGGCTAACGTGCTTCCTCTAGAACTTCGGCCTTGTGCTTCCGGGGGCATATCTTAGTGTTTGATGTTCAAATAACAAATTCAAACTGTTAGATGTTCAATCTATATTAAAATGTACTTGGAGAACAAATTTTACATTTTTTGGAATTTTTTTTACTATTTATTAAGCCACTTTGAAAATTCCAGACCATATGGTCCAGACTGTTTTTACTGTTCACCCAGATCAGGAATTTTCAAAGTGACTTTATAAATAGTAAAAAAATTTCAAAAAATATAAAATTTGGTCTCCAAGTACATTTTAATATAGATTGAACATCTAACGGTTTGGATTTGTTGTTTGAACATCAAACACTAAGATATGCCCCCGGAAGCACAAGGCCGAAGTTCTAGAGGAAGCACATTAGCCATACTCATATATATATATATATATATATATATATACTTTATAAATAGTAAAAAAATTCCAAAAAATGTAAAATTTGGTCTCCAAGTACATTTTAATATAGATTGAACATCTAACGGTTTGAATTTGTTGTTTGAACATCAAACACTAAGATATGCCTCCGGAAGCACGAGGTCGAAGTTCTAGAGGAAGCACATTAGCCATACTCATATATATATATATATATATATATATTGATCAGAGTCAAAATGATGATGATTTACGTAGGGTTTTGGCTTAGGTTTTGCATATTTTCTCACACTTATGTTTAATTATTTAGAGAAAAAGTCTACTGTCACCCTTCTTTATGTTTTATTGCAGAAAACAAGTTTTGGGACTATTTCATATCAAAAGGAGCTAGAATAAGGTCAATCGGATCAGCGATGCCTTCAACCAAGTCTTGGTTACGGTCCGTATTGGTTAATACGGACCAGACATAGCACAGACTCAGAAGATGGCGCAGGAAGTTACAACCATAACCGCCAAGGTCTCATTACGGACCGTATTACTTGATACGGTCCGTATCCGAAGGCATCTCTTGGGAAATAACTGCCGACAGCTGTTTTCAGATTGATTTCTTAGCCTCCAATCAACCTCTACACGTCCCTACACTCCTATATAAGGCCCCTGGGCAGATAGAATTGGCATCTTTGTACTTAGGGTTAGATTTGATTAAAGAGAGAAGAGAGGAGTGATTGTAACCATGCCGTTCCGCGGCTAAGTTTCTTTTCTTAGGGCTAGGCAGTAAACCTTGTTACTCTTGATGTTTTGATATATATATTTCTGTTGATTATGGTTTCTTGTTGTTGTATCGAATATGCTTTTGTGATTTATTATCTCTTCATCTAATTTCAATGATCTAGTTTGAGTTCATTAGGGTAGTGACAGTGCTTTAATAACTCTTTAAACTATTTGGATGAGTTAGCCTCGTTGAGATCTATTAGGTTTATGTGAAGAAAACCTTCGCGGGGAAGCCATAAACCAGAACAACAAAATGCATGACCAAATTCCATCATTTGCGTAAGGTAAATCGCAGTGATCTGTGTAGTAATTTGGAAGATAAGAGACCCGATAGTTGCGTAAGGTAAATCGCATTGTCCTGAGTAGAGTCTCGATGAAAGATCTGTCATTCTGGCGTAACATAAATCGCAGTGACCTTTGTAGTTATCTTTCATAAAACAACAACAGGAAATCAGACGCAACAGGAATATATTGTCAAGGCGGATTGAGTGACAATGGTGTGCCAAAACCCTAGGAATTCTCATCTCTATCTTTACTTTAATTACTTTTAATTGTTTCCTAATTTACATTGATCAACAAACATCTCTCAAATTTCAGATTTCGTCTAGCCCGGTGTTTTTACAAATCAATGCATTTGATTTTGATCTGAAACCTGTCCACAGAAATGCACCGTATCAGCTTAATACGGCCCGTAACAGAGACCGAAACCAGAGAAAAATGGCGCACAACAGCCCCCGTTCCTCCGATCCTCAATCCGACAATGAACACATCTTCGCAACAGCCATGGGAATCAAGTTCTACAGCAAGCAAGAATTCGATCGCGCTCAAACATTGCTCGACCGAACCGTCGCGAACAACAAGGCGATGTGCATAAACACCATGAAAGTCCTCGGGTGTTATGATTACGTGCGCGTGTCCCTCAATAATATCAATTTATGGGACTTGGCGGACCGCCTACGGACTACAAGAGTATATCTAAGGCCCTCCATAGAATTCTTATCAACACTACAATGGGAAGGCGACATGATCACATACCGTTTACTCAACCGCCCATTTACAATAACCATGGAGGACTTTTGCAAGGCGCTGTCCATCCCAACAAATGGCGAAATCGAACTGTGCACGAGGGAGAAGCGCACAAAGTATTGGGAGATGGTCGCAATCGATGAGCGCAAAATATACCGCAAAGACTCACGCTTTATTTCTTCAATAGAATTGCGGTATATTCATATTATCTTGACTAACACTATCTTCCCAACAGGAGAAGACACAACGGAGGTGCAAGAGCGAGATATCTTCATCATGCGTTGCATGAAGAGCCATAAGCATCAACCACATCTCGGCCACCACATCATGCACCACCTCACTTCCGTGGCCGCCGACAAGAAAAACAACCATGTGGTTTTCGTGGGTTGCTTCGCAACCCTCCTTGCACACCACCACAACATAAGTTTTGACGGCTTTGTGGATGTATTCGGCAACAACCGCCTCAATATGAACTATTTGGTGAATAATAACCATGTACAAGCGGTCTTCAACGCACACACCGGCGACATTAGGTACACTCTCAAAATTGGTGAAAATATGACCATCCACATTGGTACGGATAGGGGGTCATTTTAGTTCGGATACGAATCCGAACATGAAGATGAAGCACAAGAAGAGGAGGAACCAGAAGAAGAGGAGCCAACGGAGGAGGAGCCTACGGAGGAGGAACCAACCGAAGAACATATGGAGGAATCACAAAGCACACCACACCACTCGACAATCCAACACCATGATATGGCATTTGTACGACATCTCATTCCACCACGCGACACTACAAATGCATCCAACTCCATACCCGCGCCCACCGGTTGGGAGCAAGAACCTACAATATCACGACCTCGCGAGCCAGGCCCTACCGCACGTTACGCCAATAACACCCTCGAGAATTTAAAGAAGCGCACACGCTACTTGGAAGAATACTTGGACAAGGTAAACAAAGCACACGAGAATTTCTATGAATATTGCCTTTCCAAGGGAATACCATTCACACCACCGATTCCATTCAACCCACCACCACCCCGCGACAATGAGTAATCTGTGAGATCTTTCTTATCCCTCTCTTTCTTGTTTATTTTCTTGCATTGAGGACAATACAGAATTTAAGCATGGGGGTAGGGGATAAGAAATTAGTTTAGGAATTGCATTGTATCCAGGATCATGGCATGTAGGACCCTTATTTTTTTTCTTTTTCGCTAGCAGTTTTACTCAATCGGGACCACTTTTTCAAGGATTAACCAAGATAAGTTGGGAGGAACGGTTGAGGTTTTTATCTAGCGTGCATATAGGCATGTGCATTGATAGGATCATATAATTTGCATGTAGGATAATCAAATAGGAATTGTTTTAAAATTTTAATTAGACTAAGGTTTAGACAATTGGCCATGATACCAAAAATTCAGAATTTTAATTATTAGTGATTTCAAAGTGAACAATTAATTGCTAACCATGAGAGTTGATCAAAAATTGCAAAACCTAGAATATTATTTTGAATAATTTATTTTTGCAAAGTCTTTTAAATTTGATAGTGTTTTAGAATACCCATTTATTATAGATAGACCCCTAGCGAAACTATGCAATAATTTCTTGTATGAATGAATACTTGAAATTGTGTGTAATCATGGTGCTTGTGACACAAAAATATGTTATTTTATTTTTCACAAAAATACAAAAATACAAAAAAAAAATCGAAAAAGAGAAAAACCAAAAAAAATAGAAAAATATAGAAAAAGAAAAAAATAGAATAAAAGATGGAGGATAAAAAGAGTACGGGTGCCTACGCAAGACTGGTTACCAATAGGCTCGAGAAAACCTCCCAAATTTTTAATTTTTGTACATATTTAATTTTCGAAAAATAGTTACAAGTACCAACACACTTAGTTGTCATACTTTGCTCCAATCAATTGGGAAGGAAAATCAAAATTTATATCATTAGAATTCCTATTGATTGGAAGGGATCCATGTATAATCAAAGGGGAAATTAATTGTCACACCCCCGGACAACCCGCCGCGCATTTAAACGCAAGGCGTTAAGCACATCACATACATTATCAATAATACAACCAACAAGCCACTATATTAAACATAAAAGAAGTTCACAAACAAATAGAAAGGGAAAATATGTCAGACATGGCTAGTCAAACAGTTACCGCCATGTCTACACAATATATAGTTCATACAAATGTAAATTTAAAGCAAATAGTGGCTACTTTAAGAACTTTCGCTAATTCCTCACTCGCGGCCTTCCTCCATGTCTTCTTCTTCATTTCCTGGAACTCACATAAAAGGTGGTACGGTGAGAGATCGAACTATCTCTCAGTGCGGGATTTAGTTCCAGCCCGGTGTTTTTACAAATCAATGCATTTGATATCCCAAATAACAATAAAGTAAAGGTTTCAAAATTTCCCCCAAATTTCCTATCAATTCAGATATGCAATCATTTCAAAACCATTTTCATCCTCGCCTCTTTTAAATTCACGTTTAAGGTTTTTAAATTCCACACTCTGGAAATCCATGCCCGTACATAGAAATCCGGCGAATCGCCACACAAGGATGACCCGTTCAATCACACTCTAGATGGGCAATTGCGGGGACCCATCCGGCGAACCGTCACACAAGGACGACCCGTTCTGTTCACATTTCACACTCTGGACTGCCACACATGGACAGCCCAACAAATCGCCACACGAGGACGACGCGATTTTCCAAAATACATGCAGAACCGCCACACAGAGACGGCCCCAATTTAAAACAATTCATTTAAAAACTCTCCGTTTTCTCATTCACATTCACCATTCCTGTCAGTTCAATTCGATGCATCCAAAATTTCCTATCAATGCAATTCTACACAAAAACAACCGAGTGTTCGACATTCTCAACATGCAGTTTATCTACCAGACTGGGAAAAAGGATTTACCTACCTTAATCCATGCATTTCGTGTTATTTGTAAAAAGACCAGGAACCCGCACCTGTTGTTGTGGAATAGTTCACTGTTGTCTCTACGTCTCTCTCTACTTCGACATGCAGATCTAGACCACGAAACATGATTTCTAAATTAATATTTGTACATGTTTATAAATAAATATGTTAGTTGGTGAAACAATATTTATTAAGTTTAAGATATGAAAATCATCTGTAATATTCCGAAGCATGTAATCATTACTTTGAAATAAGGCAATTATATTTACTAATCGTTTTTACGAAAAATATAATTATATCATTGGTAAGTGTTTAAAATTAGATTCTTTTCAATAAAAATAATTTTAGAATTATTTGATGAATAGACTCTCAGAATCTTCAGTGAAACTTTACTAATTAAATATCTAATAAATTAATGAAACTAAAAAGGACTTTTGATAACAGAAATCATTATTAATTGTACTCCCATCATTACAGATCATTAATAGAGATCTTTACTTGTATGATTTAGGAAGGTTGCCGATGAGAATTTATCAAGCATCTAAAAGTTTGCTTAAATTAAATTAATATAAATAGAAATTGAACTTCAAGAAATAAAATTAAGTTTCTTGAAATTCCTTAGTGAATCTATTGATTTCTACAAACGTAAATTCATATTATAAAATTGTCAAAGAAATATTTGAAAATCAATTAGATTTTTATTCAATAATTACTTTAACTAATTGAACAAGCATATAAAATTTCCGAAATCTAACGATAAGTCAAACATATATAATTTTCAGAAATCTTATCAACTAAATCAATTTAAAAGTTTATTTAATCTACTTACTAATTAACCACTAATTAAATATAAATTTGAGATACCTTTATTATTTTCAGAACTTGATATTGGCTATGGTACGGCTTGGGTCCTCCTATTGTGGTTATGAATGAAAGAGGGAATAAAATATTGGATTTCCAACAGGTGTCACGAAGCAAGAGATAATTATGTGGCGTCTAATAACCTTTTTCCTTAGACATGGTAGAAAGTGAAGGGAGAGAGAGAGACATGGTAGATGATAGTTTTATTATCTGTGGAGAGTCGCCAATTGAGGCGGTTATATTTGGAAGTTATTATTTTTATTTGAGTAATTATCATTAATAGGATTTTTCACTACTGCCGAACTATATGCTTAATCGGTCAGTTTATAAAGACACTAACTTTTATATGTTATATTATACGGATATCTGTCACTAAATTTATACTTATATACTAATATATATATGTTGTATATATATTATACGGATATTAGTCGGACCACAGAATTTTTATTCGGAGGTTATTTTAAGTTACTTGTTCTTATTAAATTAAGCTATTTAAATACGAGAGGAAGAAATGTTGCTAAGTGAATTTTCATTGTACCTTAATTAATATAGTATTTTCAGTACGTGGTATTACATCCTTCCCCTCTTCAAAAAGAATTTTGTCCTCAAAATTCAAATATTAAGTTGTAATTACTTTTACACAATAAAATATAAGTAACAGATGAAGCGTTACATTCTCCCCTTCTTTAAAAAGAATTTTTGTCCTCAAAATTCCAACATAAATTGAATATACTTTCACTACGCTTCCGTTGCGGCACTCTGATTAAATTATAATATTATTACATAAATTATATATACTTCCACTATGCTTCTGCTGCGCTACTCTGAATAAATTATAAATACTTCCACAATGCATATGTTGCGCACCTATGATTAAATTATCAATTGCATATTAAAAGAAAATTACTTGAAATATCGACAGCAACAAACAAAAAAAAAAACAAATTATGAGACTAATTAAATTAGGATTTAACCAAAATCAGATGATGTCAGATTAGATATAGATGAACTTGATCGAGGTTAAAGACTTCCGAAATTTTTTTTTTTTTTTCTAAAACTAGTAGTAAGAAATTTTTGTTAATCAATTTGGTTGCTTCTTTGGACCAGTTATTAGCACGGTCAAGTAAGTTCTCAGAAAAATTCAGGGTTCACGAGTGACACTCTTAAAATTCCGATTTTTCGAGGAAGAAAATTTCCTTGACATTGTGATATCATAACCGTTCCAGTAATGAACTACACAATAACTTTACTGTAAATGTAAAGTAAATTATTGATAAGGTAATAAAAGAAAAAAAAAATATTACTACTTAGATTATAAAGGTAAGACTAACGTTTTCTCGCATGTTGTAAATTTACTATAACTATATTACTTAGATTCTAAAGGCAAGACCTTAACGTATTCTCTCTTAGCGGTTATTTATTGATATTGTATGTGCTGGCTCTGATACCAACTAAGTTGTCACACCCCCGGACAACCCGCCGCGCATTTAAACGCAAGGCGTTAAGCACATCACATACATTATCAATAATACAACCAACAAGCCACTATATTAAACATAAAAGAAGTTCACAAACAAATAGAAAGGGAAAATATGTCAGACATGGCTAGTCAAACAGTTACCGCCATGTCTACACAATATATAGTTCATACAAATGTAAATTTAAAGCAAATAGTGGCTACTTTAAGAACTTTCGCTAATTCCTCACTCGCGGCCTTCCTCCATGTCTTCTTCTTCATTTCCTGGAACTCACATAAAAGGTGGTACGGTGAGAGATCGAACTATCTCTCAGTGCGGGATTTAGTTCCAGCCCGGTGTTTTTACAAATCAATGCATTTGATATCCCAAATAACAATAAAGTAAAGGTTTCAAAATTTCCCCCAAATTTCCTATCAATTCAGATATGCAATCATTTCAAAACCATTTTCATCCTTGCCTCTTTTAAATTCACGTTTAAGGTTTTTAAATTCCACACTCTGGAAATCCATGCCCGTACATAGAAATCCGGCGAATCGCCACACAAGGACGACCCGTTCAATCACACTCTAGATGGGCCATTGCGGGGACCCATCCGGCGAACCGTCACACAAGGACGACCCGTTCTGTTCACATTTCACACTCTGGACTGCCACACATGGACAGCCCAACGAATCGCCACACGAGGACGACGCGATTTTCCAAAATACATGCAGAACCGCCACACAGAGACGGCCCCAATTTAAAACAATTCATTTAAAAACTCTCCGTTTTCTCATTCACATTCACCATTCCTGTCAGTTCAATTCGATGCATCCAAAATTTCCTATCAATGCAATTCTACACAAAAACAACCGAGTGTTCGACATTCTCAACATGTAGTTTATCTACCAGACTGGAAAAAAGGATTTACCTACCTTAATCCATGCATTTCGTATTATTTGTAAAAAGACCAGGAACCCGCACCTGTTGTTGTGGAATAGTTCACTGTTGTCTCTACGTCTCTCTCTACTTCGACATGCAGATCTAGACCACGAAACATGATTTCTAAATTAATTTTTGTACATGTTTATAAATAAATATGTTAGTTGGTGAAACAATATTTATTAAGTTTAAGATATGAAAATCATCTGTAATATTCCGAAGCATGTAATCATTACTTTGAAATAAGGCAATTATATTTACTAATCGTTTTTACAAAAAATATAATTATATCATTGGTAAGTGTTTAAAATTAGATTCTTTTCAATAAAAATAATTTTAGAATTATTTGATGAATAGACTCTCAGAATCTTCAGTGAAACTTTACTAATTAAATATCTAATAAATTAATGAAACTAAAAAGGACTTTTGATAACAGAAATCATTATTAATTGTCCTCCCATCATTACAGATCATTAATAGAGATCTTTACTTGTATGATTTAGGAAGGTTGCCGATGAGAATTTATCAAGCATCTAAAAGTTTGCTTAAATTAAATTAATATAAATAGAAATTGAACTTCATGAAATAAAATTAAGTTTCTTGAAATTCCTTAGTGAATCTATTGATTTCTACAAACGTAAATTCATATTATAAAATTGTCAAAGAAATATTTGAAAATCAATTAGATTTTTATTCAATAATTACTTTAACTAATTGAACAAGCATATAAAATTTCCGAAATCTAACGATAAGTCAAACATATATAATTTTCAGAAATCTTATCAACTAAATCAATTTAAAAGTTTATTTAATCTACTTACTAATTAACCACTAATTAAATATAAATTTGAGATACCTTTATTATTTTCAGAACTTGATATTGGCTATGGTACGGCTTGGGTCCTCCTATTGTGGTTATGAATGAAAGAGGGAATAAAATATTGGATTTCCAACAGGTGTCACGAAGCAAGAGATAATTATGTGGCGTCTAATAACCTTTTTCCTTAGACATGGTAGAAAGTGAAGGGAGAGAGAGAGACATGGTAGATGATAGTTTTATTATCTGTGGAGAGTCGCCAATTGAGGCGGTTATATTTGGAAGTTATTATTTTTATTTGAGTAATTATCATTAATAGGATTTTTCACTACTGCCGAACTATATGCTTAATCGGTCAGTTTATAAAGACACTAACTTTTATATGTTATATTATACGGATATCTGTCACTAAATTTATACTTATATACTAATATATATATGTTGTATATATATTATACGGATATTAGTCGGACCACAGAATTTTTATTCGGAGGTTATTTTAAGTTACTTGTTCTTATTAAATTAAGCTATTTAAATACGAGAGGAAGAAATGTTGCTAAGTGAATTTTCATTGTACCTTAATTAATATAGTATTTTCAGTACGTGGTATTACATTAATACTCTCAAATTTAAGGATATTTGTGAATTAGATTGTTTGATAATAATTATTCTAGGGTTAGCATAATGAGGTCAATCATGGGATGAATAAATTGTTCAAGGGAGAGATCATTAATATTTTAGAGTTCTAAATTTTTATTGTCATGCCAATTGTACCAAATCTAAGTTCCGATTAAATTTTAAACAAGTCCTTGAGATTGTATGGTTTAACCTAGACCGGATCTTTGACTAGCTGGAATGTCGTTGCTTGAGGACAAGCAACAATTCAAGTTGGGAGGCGTGATCAGAGTCAAAATGATGATGATTTTACGTAGGGTTTTGGCTTAGGTTTTGCATATTTTCTCACACTTATGTTTAATTATTTAGAGAAAAAGGCTACTGTCACCCTTCTTTATGTTTTATTGCAGAAAACAGGTTTTGGGACTATTTCATATCAAAAGGAGCTAGAATCAGGTCAATCGGAATAGCGATGCCTTCAACCAAGTCTTGGTTACGGTCCGTATTGGTTAATACGGACCAGACATAGCACAGACTCAGAAGATGGCGCAGGAAGTTACAACCATAACCGCCAAGGTCTCATTACGGACCGTATTACTTGATACGGTCCGTATCCGAAGGCGTCTCTTGGGAAATAACTGCCGACAGCTATTTCCAGATTGATTTCTTAGCCTCCAATCAACCTCTACACGTCCCTACACTCCTATATAAGGCCCCTGGGCAGATAGAATTGGCATCTTTGTACTTAGGGTTAGATTTGATTAAAGAGAGAAGAGAGGAGTGATTGTAACCATGCCGTTCCGCGGCTAAGTTCCTTTTCTTAGGGCTAGGCAGTAAACCTTGTTACTCTTGATATTTTGATATATATATTTCTGTTGATTATGGTTTCTTGTTGTTGTATCGAATATGCTTTTGTGATTTATTATCTCTTCATCTAATTTCAATGATCTAGTTTGAGTTCATTAGGGTAGTGACAGTGCTTTAATAATTCTTTAAACTATTTGGATGAGTTAGCCTCGTTGAGATCTATTAGGTTTATGTGAAGAAAACCTTCGCGGGGAAGCCATAAACCAGAACAACAAAATGCATGACCAAATTCCATCATTTGCGTAAGGTAAATCGCAGTGATCTGTGTAGTAATTTGGGAGATAAGAGACCCGATAGTTGCGTAAGGTAAATCGCATTGTCCTGAGTAGAGTCTCGATGAAAGATCTGTCATTCTGGCGTAACATAAATCGCAGTGACCTTTGTAGTTATCTTTCATAAAACAACAACAGGAAATCAGACGCAACAGGAATATATTGTCAAGGCGGATTGAGTGACAATGGTGTGCCAAAACCCTAGGAATTCTCATCTCTATCTTTACTTTAATTACTTTTAATTGTTTCCTAATTTACATTGATCAACAAACATCTCTCAAATTTCAGATTTCGTCTAGTCTTTCGAAAGGTTGTGATTCGATCGCTCAAAGCATTGAACCAATATTCTCTGTGGATCGACCTCGCATATACTACTCGATAAGGATTGTGCGCTTGCAGTCCGAACCGATAGCATTTACGAGTTTATAAATATTAAAAGAAACATTGCTCTCTTTTGAGTGATCATATATATATATATATTATTTTCCTCAAAATAACTAACCAAAACTTTTATAATTATAACCGCCCCCTCTGTTAATCCCGCTCTCCATTCCTAAATTCAAGTTACAAAAACCCCTCTGAACCGTCCCCTCTATTTAAAACCTCTCTCAATTCATTGCCCCCGCTTCTCCCTCTGTTTTGATTACAAACCGCCCACATCTCTATATATTAATTGAAATTAAATTAGAAAGGAGACACTAGTTGCAAAATCAAAGAAGAAACCTCCTTTTCAATTCTCTGCCACACATCTCTATCTCTATCTCCCTCTTCTCTTTTCTTCACAACCACCGAAGGAGTGATCCCCCAAAACCTCTTCTCTTGTTTTCAAAATACTGCATCAAGGTATCTCAAATTTATGTTATTTTGTTTAATCGATTAGTTTATGATAAGGACTATATATAGTAGATTAATTTTTAGAATATAATTGTTTCATGAACCGAATTGGTAAGTAGAACTAGGATAATTAGAAATAAATTGTTCGTTAATCATCTCAATTGTTAATAGGATTCAATTGTGATTTTAACACATGATTTGTGAGTATAATAAAACTATTTTTTTACTATCGTATGAATTGTGTTTTAATAGTTTAACACAGGTTCCATAATAAATTTGTGACATATGTTGTTAGTTTAATAAAACAATAGATGATTTTTCAATATATATTTTAAAGCTTCATATATGATTTTTAAACTATACATAAACAACATAAAATATATGTATCAAGATAGTAGTAGAACTATTGTTAGATTTCTGGACAATTAAAGTAGTCAATATAAAGTTTATTTAAAATCTGGAATTTTTTTTTATAAGTAAGTATTCTCTTTAAATTATATTATAATCTGAAAATATTCTTTATTAATAATAATTTCTTTAATTATATTAAAATCTGAGGATATTCTTTTGATTGTAGTTAATTTGATATTCATTTATGATAATATATTTAATAAATAACTTATTATAATATATTCTGAAAATCTTATTTTATAGAAATATTTTGTGATAATTAATATTTTTATTGTTGATTCAAATTAATTATATATATTCTGAAAAGTAGTAGTAAGCATTCATAATTTAATATCTCGATAGGAAGAATTCCTTAGTCTTATTTTTATATTATCTTAATAATGAGAAAATGTCAAAATAGTACCCTTTTTATAGATTTAAAATAAATTCTAGAAAATATAAAATTTAGAAATCTTTCAAACTAAAATACTTTCTCATTTATTTCATACTAAATTATTTTATGCCAAATTTATAATACACAATATTAAGGGTTAGGATCAATAACATGTATACTTAAGTAATTTTAGGATATGAGAACAGGTAAACATTTCTAAATAGAGATATGTTTGTCCACTAGGTTCGACTTTTGAAGATTTAAGAGACATAGTCGACCAAGAATTTACTTAGATATCAGGTGCGGGTTTTTTGGACTTTGTAAAATTATTACTTGTCTTTTTGTGTGCATTTATTTTTATATAGTTGAATTATGCATGTTGAATTCGAACAAACATTTGACTTTGTTAGAAAATATTAGGATATGATTATTCGTTTGATCAACGGACTTATAGGATTTATTGTGTTGAGTTAATATACGTGACGTGAATGGATAAGAAAAGTGAACAGGGGCCGATATGTTCGCATTTGGGATGTATACATTGGGTCCGGTGTTCGACTGGACTCCTCATTAACGTGGCGTCGGTTGGACTTCCCGTCACGGGTCAAGACCTAGTGTAGGGTGGACTCCACGTCTAGTGAGACAACCTCTCGTTGTTGGTTGGAATTTCCAGTGGGTTGGCGGCCTTCCAATGTTGGTTGGACTTCCCATTGGACTGTCAAATAAATGGACTAACGGAAAACTTGAAAGAAAATGAAAGTGTGTATGGTCGTAAGATTACATGGCATTAGAAATGCATTAGCATTTATTATTTATTTTATTTCATGCTTTTGAGAATTAAGTTAATTTGTCAAACTCCGGGACTGTAACTAAATCCCGTACTGAGAGACTGTTCGATCTCTCACATGTTCCACTTTTATGTGAGTTCCAGAAAATGACGAGGCCGACCATGAGTACGAATAGAAGGGACGTGAATCAGGAGGTCAATGAGCAGAGGTAATGAAGAAGAGGCGCCTAAGCAAAGATCATGAGTAAGAGCAAGCAGAAGGAATCATGCTTTGATTAAATGCCCACTTATGTTTATTTTTAATTTCGTATGTTTATTTTCCAATAAATTTGATGCACTTGAACAAACATTATTGTTGCCGTATTTCCAACCATATCTATCATGATCATTGTTGTAAGATTTTTATATTGTGAAATTAATATGGTATTTATGGATGTTATTGATAATGTATGTGATGTGCACACCCGTTACGTGTAAATACGTGGCGGGTTGTCTCGGGGTGTGACAATTTAAAGAATAAAGACAAAATCTTTTCAAGCCTTACAAACATCTTTTGTATTATTTTATTTTTGAGTAAATGTTAGAGGTCAAGCCACCCAACTATTTAATATCCACAAAGGATTGTCTCTTTTGGATTTCGAACTTGTAACCTCCTACACGGAGAGTATTGACTTTGCCACTAAACCAAAAGCTGATTCTTTAATTTGCTTTGCTTTATTTATCTTATACTTTTATGTGAAAAAAAAACTCTGATCAAGAGAAAGAGGGAGATAAATATGCATATTATTACGAATGCGATATGATATGTCTTACAGTTGCATACAATAATAAACAAGTTCATGTAAAACGAAAGAATCGCATTATGCAAAAAAAAAAAAAAAAAAAAAAAAAAAAAAAAAAAACGCATTATGTAACAAAGATAAACATTGTAAAACTAATTTCTCGGGTGAGTAATTCCAATGACTATCTGCACCATCTTTTTTCACCATTTTAATTTCGCTGGAAAGTACTGCATGAAACAAACATAACCTCAATTAGTATTAGATAGTGAAAACCTCACAAAGGAATACCGTACATGAAAGAACAAACAAAGCTAGAAAAAGTCTGGCTCCGTCCCCGATCAGAATCGTGTAAAATTATCATTTTAATAATAAGCATAAATATTTCAGAGTACGCTTCAAACAAGCACCTTTTGAACAACAAATGCGATTGATCATCATGCCAAAAGAATACTTTTGACCCTACAAAACAGGGTTACCATACAAGATACAACCTGGTAGCTTACTGGTATTTTAATCAAGTTGGAAGAACATTAATCCTAATTTCGTTACATATAAGTTATAACAGAGAGGATTATACCTTCTTAATTAGTGAAAGGTAATATGGCTTCACTTCCTCCACATCAATTTTGATGTTGCTCTTGCTATATAGGTCATATTTGCTGAGATGGGAAAAAATAAATAAAATAAGAACACATTATCTCTCATGTGCCATTAAATAAGTGGGTTAAATTTAATTAAAAAGGAAAAAAATGATTCTGCAAAATATCTCACTTGAAAACATGTAGCCATTTGAGATTCTCTTTGTCCTCCTCATTCATCAAGCATTTGTAAGCTCCATGCTTGTGAAGAGCTAGAATAAATGAAACAATTCATTTAATAGTTTACATATGTTCAATTATAGTATCAACAGATTTCATGTGATGTGTTGTCCTTTGCAATTGAGAATTGAGCATTACATAATACCAGAAAAGAAAGATAGGATTTCTTACGATAGAATGAATGGTAGCGAATTATAAACAGAGCAGCAGAAGGCAAAGTACACTTATTCTCCTTAGCCACCTATATTATCAAGAACAAGAATTCCATTAATTAACAAAAATCAAGGAAAATATTTTATATTAAAATGGAAAAAAAAAACAAGACTTACCAGGTACATATAATCGTCGTGCCCAAACGACATGAACACATTGTTTAGGCCACAACCCTCCGAATAAACCCCAAATTTGGTGTTATATTTGGGATTGGTGTAGTCTGGATTTTCCTTGAAATACTGAATTGGTAATATGGAATTAGATTTTGCTTATTGTTTCAATATATAGAAAGTTGGCTTTAGTTTTTGTTCAGGAACCAAATACACCTTAAAGTGAACGTTGCTCTCATCATATGCACACCCAACTGGAAATGTGTCACCTAGACAGCAAAACAAAATTATTAGTCCAAAAGAAATATTCTGGTATTTTATTTTCTTCACAGCTAGGCTGGAGCTAATTGATTTTTTTTTTTTTTCAAGTAAACTTACCGACAACAGCCCACTGTGGCAGTCCCCCAAAGTCAGGATGGAGAAGCACCTTACCAAGATCTGATATTTCAGGATCGGAGTTAATATGAATTCCAAGTATCATTTGTTCAAAAATATCACAGGTACAGGAAAATTCAATAGCTGGCACATGTTGAAAGCTCCTGGACCCCCCTGAAATTAACCCTTATGGTTGTATAGTTCTCATGTCAGGGAATTCAATAGTTGGCACATGATGATAGGTTCTGGACCATACCAAAATTGTGAACCTTATTGGTTGTATTCTCATGTACAAGAAATTCAATACCTTCATTGATGAAATTAATCCTCAAATAAGCAATTTACCAGAGAACCCTTTGGGGTAAAAAAAACATCCAGAAATGCTATTCACTAATTCTTTTTGAGGAAAAAATGAGAATCGTGCCCTTATCTTTTCATTAGATAGCCACAAGTGCCTTCAATAGATGGCCTTCACTAATTTTTACTATATTTCTAGATAGGCAGAAAATCACTATTTTTGAATGGTCTAGAATTTTCAGATCAAGTGATTTTCTACCTATCTAAAAAATAGTAAAAAAATTCTAAAAAATATAAAATTTGATCTACAAATACATTTTCATATAAAGATCATGTTGAAAGGTTCAGATCGATTGTTTGACTTTGAAAATTGAGATATTGATCCGTAGTACGGACCAATATGCGCTATGCATAGTACCATAGCCTCACTTCCAAACAATTGAATAATGCATAGGTAACCAATCAATTATCAGATTACACAAACCATGAATAAGACCGGTGAGGTGAAGCCAGTCTTCGTTCGGGTAATCCTTCCTGATAGCCTCGGCAGTCTGAAGCAGGTGCTCAATTTGGGGCATGTCGAGATCTGGATCACTGTCATCGACGAATTCATTCAATAGCTCGATGCCTTCCCATATGCTCATCTCGCGCTTGTTCAACTTTTCATAATCGTCTCTCAGTTTTCTCACCTAATCATTTATCAGTTTAGTCAAAATAAGTTGGGTCAGAATTTAATAGGTACATCATGCCATGTGAAAATGCTGTTTTAATTTTTGTAAAAATCGACTTTGTTATAACTAATCTTAATCATTTTAATTTGCTCAAACTATAGATAACTATGCTGTAGAAAACTATTAGAATTTTGGAACTTACATAGTCATAGGTTTGGTTAATGTGGTTGACACGATAGAACTCCTCCACAGTTTTCTGCCTCTCAGATTCAACATCATAATCCCTGCATTTTTATGGGATATTTTTGAAATAACTAACCATAATTATTGTCGCGATACCGAATCAAGTAATAAAGCAATTAAAACAGTGTCAATGTCCCCCCACTAAACAAAATTTTTCTTTTGTAGTTTTGATCAAAAGATATGAGGAGAAAAAACCAACCCATGCCTTGCAAATTTATGGGATCTCATTCTTGTTTGTTTTTATCATTTAATAAAGGTATGGTCACACTGATCTTAATATTTAAACTTCTCATGGAGCCCACAACCAAACTCCATCTTTTGTAATTTTGGTTTAAGAAGTCCGAGTCTGCATAATACTTACTTGTACCTGACTGGTACGATGTACCAAACCCTGAAACTAACTTAAGTCAGCCTTGCACTGGGCTTTAAATGCAACAAAAATATCATCCCAGCCAAACAACTGTTTTGGGTTCTAACACAATTTTTGTTGTTGAGATATTCCAAATGGAAATTTAATTTCAATTAGCATTGCCCGTGAGATTATTGTTTAATGCAGGATTGGAACAGTACCTGAAAGTGTGGCCAAATGCGTTGGCATCTGGTACGACGAAGCCTCCGTCAAGTTTTAACTCCGTTTGCTCAGATTGTGTCTTATTCTCCACATAGACCACGAAATGATATGGCATATGGTGATTGAGAATGCCACTCCGGTACTGAATTTTAAACTTCTTGAATTAGTGGTTGAGTTAGTACCAGCTGTTAGTCAGACCAATTATGTCCCATACCCGGGTAGTGTACTTGGAAGTAGCAGAGATATACCGGTGCCTGATTCACCCATATATT
Organism: Carex parvula; assembly: GCA_025461045.1. Taxonomy (NCBI): domain Eukaryota; kingdom Viridiplantae; phylum Streptophyta; class Magnoliopsida; order Poales; family Cyperaceae; genus Carex; species Carex parvula. The sequence goes on from JAJGRW010001337.1 coordinate 131,388, forward strand.
GTGATGACCCCCTCGAAATACCAACACCAGTTGATTTGCGTAATTATTTTGACCAGCTGAATAATGATACTAGCTCAGACACAAACACTGACCTTGGTGACACGATTGTTGGGGAAGATGACATGGCCGAAGTTGAGTATGAGATTAGGATGCAAGATGTAATGAAGGAGTGACAATCGTTTATTCTCTTTATTAATCGGGGATTGCAGCATCCTTGTATGGTATTTAATGACGATGTGCTGATGCCGTACAAGGATGAAATATTTTTTTGTTATCCACCCAGAATCGACGGTCCATTTTCAGTGGGATAGATGTTCGAATCTAAAGCTGATCTTAAATCCAAGTTGAGTGAATTTGCCATGGATAATAACTTAAAATTACAACAAACCCCAGAGCAATCGTAGTGCCCATGTGGTTATATGTAGATCGGAGGGGTGTCTATGGAGGTTATATGCAAAAACCACTGAGACGGGCAATTGGACAATTGCAACAAACCCATACGAGCATAATTGTTACAGTATTGCTTGTACAGTAGACAGTCGTTAGATGACTGCTGGGATGATTGCAGATATAATCAAATCTGATCTTATGGAGGACCTGAAAATGTCAATAAAAGCATGTCGATTTGCAGTTAGAAATGAGTACAAAACGGTTCAGTCTTCATACAACAAGATTTGAATAGGGAGGGAGCTGGCTATTGCTGATTTATTTGGTTCTTGGGAAAAAACCTATGAACTGCTACCTTCTCTGCTCGGTGCAATCCAGAGGTCTAACCCAGGCACAAAATACAGAATTGAGCATGAACCATCTACACATATGGGCATCTATATTTTCACCTGTGTGGCATGAGCTTTCCGTCCATGCATTCAAGCCTGGCCATATCTCCGACTAGTTATAAGTGTAGATGCTGGACACCTATTCGGCAGGTATAAAGGAAAACTATTCATGGCATGCGCTTATGATGCATAACAACAATTACTTCCAATAGCATTCGGGATTGTGGAAGAGGAGACTTCATCTAATTGGAGCTGGTTTATGCAATTTGTATGTGAAGATGTTGTCGGGTTTGGTTGGATATGTGTTATATTAGACCAGCATGCTGCAATCCGTTCAGTGTTTGATCAACCTGATTTAGGGTGGTGTGAGGAAAGGGATGAAGCAGTTCATCGATTATGTTCTCAACATATTGCGTCAAATGTGTTCAAGTTGTGCAAGGACAAAAGAATCAAGAATATTTTCAAAAAATTTGTGGGTAAGATGAAACCTTGGAGGTTTAATGAGGATATGAAATTGATAAATTTTATGAGCTAAATTACTCTACATACGAATTAAACCATTATACAATTACTAAAATTACACTAAAAAAACCTAAATTACACTAAAAAAACTATATCATTCTACAATTTATTTATACTACATGAAAAAAGCTAAACTACTCTACCTGCAAACTAAATAATTATATAATTACTAAAATTACACTACAAATAAGAGTATATATAGCTGTATAGATATATAAACAACATGCGCACAGACAAAAAAAAAAGTTTAAAGCAACGACTTTTTCCGGACATTTTCCGAACAGAAGCGATCAAACTTTAGTTCCACTACAGAAAAGAAAATAAATCTAGAACCTGTATATACCAACTTGCTCCGCTATGAGGAAAACATATGTTGTATTATGAAGGACCCACCCACGTGATGCCACTTCGTTCACGAGAACCCAATCATTAATATTAAATTTCGGATCCGCTCCGTTTAGACCCGCATGAAATTATCTGTATCCGTGTCCGGATTATTTGTTCATATCCATTAAATATCCGGATCCTTATCCATGATTATCCGAATCCGTTTGATCCGGTTTCAAATTACAAGTGGATTCGGAGTGGATATTTGCCGGATAATCCAGATCCGTTTACTCCCCTAGTTTTGAGGGGATACATGGAATTCGAATTACTGTCTTTATTAGTTGATATATAAACATTTGGGTATTGAGAACAGAGTAGGTCCGATGCCCATCGGACCTACTGTTAGGTTCAACGAGCATGATGACCGTCCGATCTAGTTTAAGATTGTGCGCACGAAAAATGAAACAGATTCGCACGAAGTTTAAAGCATTTTGCACGAATCTTAAACCAAATTGACGGTGGTTAAACCCATCGAACCAGAGTAGGTCCGATGGGCATCGGACCTACTCTCAAGTGTTGTGTATTGGGTTGGAACATTCGGCCTGGATCAGCACTTCAAAGAAAGCCCAATTAATATTGTTATGCGCTGGTAGCCTGGACTAGGGAGTGCGTATCCTGTGAGATATCTCATATTTTGCGTGACCAAAGTGTCTAGGTGCCTTTAGTGGCCTTTACCGAAATAGGGCTCCATTGTTTAGTAGATGCTCAAACATTTCGTGACTCGTGAGATTTATTCAGTAAATAACAGTATTGTTTATCTGACGAACGGAATATTGTTAAGTAATTAATTGATATGTAGTTGATTAATCGGAATTTTACGATAATTTTGCGTTTTCATAAAGTTATGTGCATATACTTTTAATTATTAAAAATGATTAATTTAACTCATCAAACTTATGAAATAAACTTATTTTAACTTAATTACATTGTTAATTAATAAAATTTATGAATTGTCATTTAGAAAAACTCAGTTAAGATAAGACAAAATATAGTACATATAACAGATAAATATAAAAAAAAAAATAACCAACTAATTGACAATATAAATGAAAAACAGACAATTTGTAAAGATTTGGTCACTGCCAACGACTAATTGCCGATTAGTCGAGCTAGACGACCGTTTTTTACATCACTGGATTTATTAGGTACGGTTCCTTCTGAAGCATGAAATTAAGTACCCATGTCTATGTCATAAAAAAAGAAGAAGGATTGCTAACTGTTTTTCGTAAAAAATTACCAATATCTCGTCCAGTATATAATTTTTTTTCACTTTAAAATTTGTGCAAGATTTATTCATCAGATGTACACAGTTCACCTTTTTTTCGTGCCTTAATATTGATATCAGTGCCCAAGACAACCTAAACAATTTGTTTCGGACAAATCAAATCAATTCTCAAAGAAAATTTGCAGTTTCATCTGTCTTACTAAGTTAAGTGCAATCATAGTTAAGTGCAATCATCATGTGAATCAGGCACGAAGTCAGACTTTTAAATTATAGGGTCAAACGTAAATAGAGATCAATCATATAAACTTTTTATGTTAAGAATGATAATTAACTTTATAGTACCAGTGATATCTTATTCTAAATTATATAAAAAATACATATATACAAAATAATTAAAATTAAATGAGATAAATTGACCCCATTCAATTAACATGCATATGCCCCTGATGTGAATTAATAGAGTAAAGTAATATTAACCACCTAATAAGATTTCTGGAGTGCCCATAAAGTACTCCAATAAGTTAGTTTTATATTAACAAAATTTTGTTTTGAAAATCTTGACAGCGGCTGTCAAGTATAATTTTTCATTAAATAAAGTAAGGTTACATCCATCATTTCACATCACAACATCATAACACTCTCATTCAAATAACGTACCAAATCTAAAATATACATCAACAACTAAACAACATAACACAGCCGCTAACATACAACCTCTAACAAATCAACTTCAAGCGGTTGTCAATCTCTTCTCTCACCTTCTTGCTCTTCACTGCACCAGCTGATTAGCAACACAAAGGTGGAGGCATCTACGTTTTTGTGTGTGTGTGTGTGTGGTGGTGGCAATGGCGGGTGGGGGAGGCTAGCGCTGGCTACAACCTCCCCCAACCCTGCCTAGGGCTAGGGTTCCGGTGAGACTTAAAGATAGAAAATTACGGGGTTAGGGCGACGGCTCGGTTGGAGGAAACGGAGGGAGATAGACGAAGGGGCTACGCCTTTTTTTATTGTTTTCTCTTTTGGATCTAGGGTTTAGAGGGGCTACTTCTTTTTTCCTTTGTACTTCTCACTGACGGGAGCTATAAGACGAGAAGAACGATTAGAGTCGAGATAGAGACGGAGAGCTGATCAGAGCCAATGATTTTCACCGGAGAGATGAGAAGCTGACTAGCAAGGTGGGCATGGGGCGGACTGAGGTGGGCAAGTTGGAGGAGGGAGGGTTGGGGTGCTTGATACTGGTGGAGGCTAGGTTTAGAGATTGGCAAATCGCCTTTGTCCCTAGAGATGAAGGGACCGCTTCAAATTAAATCTAGCTAGCTTCCACCGACCCCTAATTGCTATATTAACAAAATTTTGACAATAATGATTATCCCTGGATGTGATTTTTGACATGTTTGGATGGCATTAGAATAGCAAAATTTTTAATGTCTTAGCGAAAAAGTAACTCGATATTTCGTGTTTGAAAATTAAAATTTTTATGTGGTTGTTGTTCAAAAATAAAATTCTTACTAAAACTGTGTTGTCCAAAAAGAGATGGCAAGGGGATCCAACTTGCCATTTTTGCAATTCTGCAACCGAATTTGTTTTGCATTTATTTCTCAAATGCCCTTATATTTCTCAATTTTTGGTTCTGGATGGGCTCATTTCAGAATTTTTATGGAGATTGGACCTCTTTAGAACATATTCAACTGTTTGCAATGTTAATGGTGGTCAGTGTCATCTGTTGGTGCATCTGGAAAACTCGAAATTCTATTTGTTTTGATAATTCCTCTATCCCCACAGTTTGACAGATGATTTTGCTAACTTGTTCCTTGTTGGAATATTGGACAGGTTTTACAAAGCGGCATGTGTTGCCCTTTGCACAAGCTTGGATGCCGGAAGATATGGACTTGGTGCCTCTCCAGTCCCTTCCTCCTCTGCCAGCACTTGAGTTGCCTCCTGATAACCCTATACCATGGGTGCCAGTCCAGCTGGTATCCTGAATATGCCCCTACTCCTTTGGCTTGTCTGCTGAGCATCCCTTGCTCCTCTGGTATACCACTGGCACTAGTGTTGCATGCCGCCTCTTTTACCTTTTGTACTAGCTCTTTGTTTTGCTTGGCTTGTCAGTTCTGCTGTAATACATAGGAAGTTCCTTGCTATGTGGATTCCCTTTTCAATTCTTTTCTGGTGTATTTCGTCATATGGCTTACTCTGTGTTCCAGCCTATGACATTTACCTTTTTTCTGGGTTTTAGGTATAGCTGTACTTGAGTTTGCTTTCGGTCAATGATGAATTTTAATAGCGACTGAAATCTTAGTACTGCTCCATATTGGAGTCCAGTACCTTATTAAAGAAGTCGGGTGTGCTGCTGAGACCAATAAAGACTTAGGTTTTTCTGAGTAGTTTATCTCTTGTTGTCATTTTTTCCTTTCGAACATTATATTGTTTCTTTCTTTTATATAATGGAAGGGCATTATGCCTCTTTACCAAAATAAATATTTCGTATTTGAATGAAAAAGTAGTTGTTTTGAACTTCTAGCTTAACTGGCTATTTTGTTATTCCATTGAAATATTGAGTTAGCGGCTATTTCAAACTCTTTTAGCTAGATGCTAATCTCGCTATTCTCACGATTCATTCAAATAGACCGCAGTACGTAGTCAAGAAAGTGTGAGCAGAAATTGAGCTGAGCTGTTTCCAGCTTTCTCCATTTCTTGAGCGAGAGAATATTCGCCCGTGGTTCAGGAACTAATTAATCCATACATTTCTAATATGAAAAATGTTTGGACAGTTTTCTTACACTAGTATTTACACTCTATACAGGCCACAAAGGATCCTGAGCACGTTACCCGCCGAACTAATCAGATTCAAAACGACTCCTAACGGCACATGCAAAGCTAACGGACCAAAACAGTTTTTTTTTTTTTTTAAAATAAAAAAAAACTCTCTATCTCATTGCCGCTGTTTTTACGACAAAACCACATCTCCAAACGGGCCTTGTCATTTTTTCTTTTCTCTAAAAAGCTTTGGATAATAAATTATAAGCTCGTGACTAATTCTGATAAAATTTCCAGCAGTTACCCATTATTATTATTATTATTATTATTATTATTATTATTATTACTACTTTATCATATTGGATTTAAATTATCATAAAATGCTTTGTAGGATCAATAAACTATAATTTGTTATATTCAGTTAAACTAAAATTTGTTTCAGACATTAAAATAAAATTGCTAATACGTTATTGCAAATTTGCAATGTATCGTATTTTTCGTTAGAGATAAAACTTTATATAGAGAACAAAACTAAAATTTGCTTCGCATTTTGAATTCAATTACGAAAAACTTACAAACTTTAGATGAATATTTAATATAATAAACGGAAACGCAAAACACTTTGTTAGATTTGTCTATTTATAATTTTATATTCTACTTCCACTTGGTAGGAAATCTCATTTTTCAGATATTATTTTTTGATAATTTCATAAATATAAAATGCAAAAACATATGAGATCTCTTGGGTTAATTAGGAAGGGAACTCTTGTGCTTGCTTAAGCCAGAAAGAATGAGATGAACTCCACGGTTATATAGTAAAATATTTGTGAACTTTTTGCTACCGATTGGAATTGGGAAAAATTGTTCTATTGAAATTCTCATAGGCAACTTTAAACAATTTTGGTATGAAATTTCAATACAAACAAACTGATGGAAGTTTGAAAAGCAAAAGTTAGACTGCATTTTTGGGATGCTTCATGTGAATATGTGATCTTTTATTAGTTTAATCAGTCTAATTAAAACATTTAAAAATAAATCCTAGTTCAAACTTCAGAGACGTAAGAATGCGCAAATATTGATGAAATGAAATAAATTTAGCAATATTTACATGAAGAGTGAGGCTACGGTGCTATGCATAGCACCGTTTGGGTCCGTGCTACAGCTCAAAATTTGACTTTTCAAAATCCTAACAGTCGATCCGAACTGTTCAACATGATTATAAAATGAATATGTACTTGCAAACCAAATTTTACATTTATTCGAATTTTTTTACTATTTTTTCGAAAATCACTTAATATGAACATTCTGGACCATCCAAAAACAGCCTATCTAAAATAATAGTATAAAAATTTGAAAAAATGTAAAATTTAATTTGCAAGTACATATTTATTTTATAATCATGTTGAATGGTTCGGATCAGCCGTTAGAATTTTAAAAAGTCAAATTTTAAGCCGTAGTCCGTACTATGCATAGCACCGTAGCCTCACCCTTACATGAATATCGGTAAGTCTTTGATCCGACAAGCGCTCCTCTCGACTTACAATTCAAATCAAGTCAACCTAACTAGCTAAGCGTACATAAACTTGAACCCAGAATAATCGCAATAGAAACCCAAGACCAGTAGGGGGAGATATTAGGGTACGTGTAATTAGCATAACTCCGAAATAAACCAGCTCCTCTTACGAAGAAATTCTATCTTTGCGTGGTCCTGGCTCAGCCGTATATGAATACCAAGGTCCAGCATAACGCTGGGTTATGCTTACCAGTAGACCAATCCTTGTACTCCAGGTATAACCTATAATTTGAATTGCAGTCGAGGCTTTCGGGTCCACATGGCACAGGAATCCGACCGTTACTCGGAAAATTTTAAAAGGTCCAAAATTTCTAGAATTTTACTTTTCAGGATATCGACGACTTCTTTCGAGTTTTTAGATTGCCTCTCTATCTCCTCTCTCTCTCTCATGGCGATCGCCACGGAAATCCATCAAGAAGAGAAGGTGCGCTAAAGAAACTAATTGATCGATCCCCATTTCGTTTCTTTGATTTGATTTTTAACGGTCATTTTTTTGTTTTGTGATTTCCCCTAGTCGCCTAGTCTTGGGCTCTTGCAATTTTTGTCATCAATTTGGTTCGGTAATTTATGAACCAAGGGTTTCGCGTCAGCATAAACCTCAAATTCCCCCCAAATAGGCGAACCTAGGGTTTTTGCTGGCATTTTACAGAATTTCAATCCCTAGCAACTTAAATTAGTCAATTTCCCTTTCTGGCTGAAGGATTAAAGATCGCTATTTCTTGTAGAGATCCAGTAACTTACCATATCTTTGGATACTGACCAACTTCAGTGCTATTTGGGACCAACTAAGGTTTGGGTTATGCCAAATCTTCAATTCTAGGGTTTCTTCTGTTAGAAGCGGAAATGTGATCCTAAGCTCTGCCGTAGTTTTAGTTTGTTAATTAAACGTATTATGTTTTGAGGAAAGGGATCTAATGTGTGAATAATCTTTTTTACAGTCGCCCTCAAAGACATGTGATGCAGAAAAGAGATGGACTTTGAGTGATTTTGACATTGGGAAGCCGCTCGGGAGAGGCAAGTTTGGCCATGTATATTTGGCCAGAGAAAAGAGGGTATTTTCTATTTTATCTAGTTTTATGCCTCCAACTTTATGATTACCCAGTTTACCTTTGACTAATGCAGATTAGCCAGATAAAAGGGTACTTTTCCCTGTTTACTTTTAATATTCCACCAATGTTAGGATGATTTGTCTAGTGCAGATTGGCCCGAGAAAGGGTGTCCATTTTTACCCTTCTTTTGTTGCCGACTTGGTGGTAGTCCAGTCTACCTTTATCTAATGTAGATTAGCAAGGGGAGGAAGTTCTCTGCTTTTGCATTTTTAGGGATACTTTTCAGTTGTTCTATATATACTAGTTTCCCAAAAGTTGTTCAGACAGGTTGATGTTCTTTTACTGTACTAATTCTGGAGTTATATTACATTTTGTCATGCAAATTGACCGATTAGTGCTTGCATAATCCGAGACTTGAAGTAAATTCTGCAGCTTCAGAGGGGGGTTTAATTAATTGAATTTAATTCATTTATATATAGAGCAATCACATAGTGGCCTTGAAGGTTTTATTCAAGACCCAATTAAAACAGTCTCAAGTGGAGCATCAGTTGAGGCGTGAGGTAGAGATACAGAGCCACCTACGCCACTCCAATATACTCCGCCTATATGGTTATTTCTATGATCAGGTATCTCTCACTTCTCTCTTTCTCTCAAGAAGTATTTGGCCGGGACTTGGGGAAAGTGCTACTAAGTTAGTGAATGCTGATAAATGGAATCTGTAATTTAGATCTCTTTCTTTGCCAATGTTTGAGACAAAAGTGACTTCAGGTGTACCTTCACTCTCTAGAAAATTGCTACTGAGTTGGTGCGAGAATTTCTGGTAGTCATTAATTTACCTTTTCTCCCAACTCGTGCCTATTTTGGGAAATGAATACAGTTTTTCTGCCTAGATTAAGCTTTTATTGACATTTTTTCCCTATATGGTCCCTTCTAAAGAGAGTCTTAGCATAGTTTGGGCATAATAGTCCCTTTTTGCTTCTAACCCAAGGGTTCAGTATTAATAAAACGAAATGTCACTTTTACATTCATTTTACAGTTTCCATTTCTTATCATTATATGCTTATTTATCTTTCTTTTTCTTGCACAGAGTCGGGTTTATCTGATACTGGAGTATGCTGCAAAAGGTGAGCTTTATAAAGAGCTGCAAAAGTGCAAGTACTTCAATGAAAGAAGAGCCGCAACAGTAAGTTCTTCTAAGAGAGAAACATTAAATACATTTATAACTTATTTCATCATTTCTTCATGCTGATTACCAGATATTAATGAATTAGGTTTTAATGAGGCACTTGTTGACTTTGGTTCTGTATAAAGCAATTGCAAATAGTTCAGAAATTTTCATTAAATTATCATGAAATTGCAGAAGAAGTCCTTAATTGAGAAGGGAAATTAGTTTTTCATTCCATAGTATTATAGTAATGCACATTTGAATTTAATATTAGCAGGGACTTCCTTTTTTCCCCAGAAAAATTGCAGGCTAGTAAGAGTCTGGTATCACACAGTTCATGGCATTAAGCTTGTTGTAGTTATTATATTTCACAGCTGATCATAGTTATTCTTTTGTATCCTTCCTATAAATTTCATGGAATTTTGTTGTAGTTATTATATTTCACAGCTGATCATGGTTATTCTTTTCTATCCTTCCTATAAATTTCAGTACATTGCATCCTTGGCGCGTGCATTAGTATACCTCCATTCAAAGCATGTCATACACAGAGACATCAAACCAGAAAATCTCCTAATGGGCCTTGAGGTACTGATTTATGTTCCATCTTTTATTGAACAAGGAACAAAACTGAACCTGACATATTTACACAATAACTCTGCATTAAAATTTACTTCTTTGATACAAGGGTGAGGTGAAGATTGCTGATTTTGGGTGGTCAGTACACACATTTAACCGGAGACGTACCATGTGTGGTACGCTGGACTACCTCCCTCCTGAAATGGGTAAGTATATGTGGCAGAATGCGATATCTTTCAGTTTTTACTATACTGAGAATGCAACACAGGTGTGCTGGTCTATTTTCAGTGACCAATTTAATTTGACTTTCTCTATATTGAAACAGCAAATATAACATGAGCCAATTTTGTCATTTTAGTTGTATGTAAGTACAGTTACCTGAAATTATTTACTCTATTTTTGTAGTTGAAAGTTCAGAGCATGATGCAAATGTTGACATATGGAGTTTGGGTGTACTGTGCTACGAGTTCCTCTATGGTGTGCCTCCATTTGAAGCAAAGGAACACTCGGATACCTACAGGAGGTGAAGTTACAATCATGAATAATTTTTTAATTAAAGTACCTCAAAATTAGTTCCCAAATATAATGTGATCTACATATTAAAATTTTGTAGGAAACCAAGTTTTAATTAATTTTTTTGGGCACTTCAGTGCTATTTTAATTGATTTTTTGAAAATATAGTAAAAAGAATTTGACTTTTTGGATGTGGAAAAGCAAGATTTGCTATTTCTATTTAGGCCGAAACCACATTTTTATAATTGCCCAATTCCAATTTGGTAATATCACTCGGAATAAAATATGCTACTGAAAATGAATGCAAATGGGTTATACTTAGATTTGCTTTGTGCTTTTCAGGATTTTAAAAGTTGATCTTAGATTTCCTCTCAAGCCAGTGGTTTCTTCAACTGCGAAAGATCTCATTAGTCAGGTTTAGTGTCTTTTCTTTGATTTGTCTTTGTACTTCCATAACCATATTCATCAAGCATGGAATGCCAAATTACATTCATAACCAAAACACAATGATGTGTAAAATTTATGAAGTTTATTTGTGATGTGTAAAATTTAAATTCTTTTTCTTTTACTCTCTATGCACAGATGCTGGTAAAAGATGCCTCTCAAAGGCTACCTCTAGTGAAGGTGCTTGAACACCCTTGGATAGTGCAAAATGCTGACCCCACTGGCATCTACAGGCCATAATTGGGAAAATATGTTGACCAATTATGGAATTCTTATTGCATATTAATTTACAAAATGCTTGAACATCCTGTGATTTACTGTTGAACTTTCAGTAGATGCTGTTCAGACCGTGTATTCCCTACATCTCCATGCTGTGCTGATTGTGGGTTTTAGTGATTTTCGATTTAAAACAAGGCTTTATATGGAAATATATTTTAGAAACAATAATGTAGTACGAACAAGTTTCAAATGCTGAGATCAAACAATAATGTAGTATCTGCTGCCGTTGTCGTGGTAACACGACAATGATGACGCACAAGTCACAGTAGGATCCGTCTGATTCAGATCAGATGTGTATGATGTAATGAAAATTTAATATGTAATACATGTTTTTAAAATAGAGAATCAGTCTTTGGTTCGAAACCCGAATGAAAGTCCTTTATGGATAATTAAATGGAAGTTGGTAAGCTAGACCTCCATATTTCTATCTCAAAAACAAAAACATATAGATTTAAAATAACTCAATTCATATTTAATACAAATTAATAACTAAAGATAACTTCTTTTTTCAAAATTTATATGTGATTCTATGTAACATTTTTTCAAAAATCATTTATATCCGTACGTTATTAAGGTGGCAAGCATGTTAAAGCTTTCGTTTAGTTCCCTTTCTCTTTGCAACACCGTAGGTTGTACCACTTGGGTCCCAACTCCGTTTTGATGTCAGGATGTGGGTCCCATCACTTGTGTGTTTAGAAGAGTACAATATTTTGTGAGGGCGAGACAAATACGGAACACGCCAATTTTCAGATCTATTCTTGATTTAACTATTCTAGCTATTCTTGTTTTACAACCAAACATACCCCAAATCAGCTCTGTTGAATTCTTGCAAGACAGCTCTGGTTAGAAACGGAGCTAATATTTGTTGAAACTTCAATTTTTTTTGGAGATACCAACATTACAGAGATTTTTCATGTCATCACCAATTTGCTCCTACTAAGAAATAATGCTAGTATTGATTTTTCATATATTTTCATGTCATCACCAATTTGCTCTTACTAAGAAATAATGCATATATTCAAACAAAAGTCTATAATCTTTTTCTTAAATAAAATTGATATACAGTACTTAATTTGCTTGAGCTTCTTTTTAGCGTATTTTTTGTACAATATTTTGTTTTATTGAAAGTGGATATTTCATGTACAATTCTTCCATTTTGTCAATATTGTAAATTCTACTATCTTCGAATTTTCGCATTCAATGTCGACGATAACTTTTATAGACAATGTAAAATTTTACTTCCATAGGATTTAATGGAAGAAAATATAAACTATATTTTGGAGTAAGGACCTTTTTTGTTGTCTAAAAGAAAAAAACTTTAACTGACCAACTCAAATATGTTATGGATGAGATACAGATGTTGTCTAATATGTAACATTGTACATGAACAGAGTGTGTTGTCTAATATGTAACATTGTACATGAACAGAGTGTGTTGTCTACCCTTTGGCTTTCTTTTTAATAGGCAACTAGGACTACGAGAAATATAGGGGTCAAAGCAAAGATTATCGGCATTTGTTTCGATGATGATGAATCATTGGAAGGATGTACACAGGCTTGGGCTGATGCTTTCCAGTTCTTCCCCATTTTCCCTGTCCAGTTTGCTCTTTTACTTCACCAATTGTACTACTTAATTTGTATAAGTTTCTCTACTGGTTATGTAAATACTCTGTTTTTTTATATATTTTATTCAATAAATGTATGAAAACACTTGATAAGGTCATGTCCTTTCTTAACCTATGTTTGCTTGTGAGAGGTATGTATGTTGTGTCTGATTGTGGGGGTTGTTTATAGATAAATATAAGATTAAGGTTTTTAATTTTAAAAATTAACATGTGACCTCCTACACAGAAGACACAGTTTGAGTCACTTAGAATAAAAATTGATTTGAAATAGGATTGAAGACTGGTGGGTTTTTTTTTTTGTCTATATTTTCAACCCCATTCATAGTTATTATTTAATTAGGTAATGCACTTTCAATCCATACTCAATAATTCATATAAAAAAATTCATATATACATAAATGAAAATACCTAAAAAAATTATCCAATAATAAATAAAAACATAATTCATTTACAAAAGTAAGTTCATTAAAAATAATTTAGAGTTCTTAAAAAAAAAGAGAAGACGCAAAAATCAATTATATTATGCAGTAGGATTGTATTTTAACTTGATATATAATTTTAAAATTTATAGAAAATATATACTTAGCAGGTTGAATAAATTTCAATCCGTACCAAATCAAATACTTAAATCATTATTTTTTGAAACGGGTTAAGTCAGATTAAACGGATTGATCGGCTAAGTGGGTTATTTGTCCGTTACTAGAACCTTTTTATTTGCCTCCTTCTTAGTCCGGTCTGTTTATTTATTTCACAGAATGGACCCTCAAATCTCTTGAATTTCTATCATCTGGAGAGTGGAGACAGGAGAATAAACAGGACAAGACTTCCAGTGCCAGGAACCAACCCAATTTGCATGTCAAGCTCATAATTTTTTTTGACTTGACCAATAGATTATTTTCTTTAGCAGTTGGGTACTTTACTTGAATTCCAGATTCAGCTCCTGTAGATGGGCCATTTCTTTCTGTTAGCATAAAATTCCAATCCCTGCTTCTTCCCAATATCCACTTCTTCAATCATTTGACCTCTAGCTTATTTTCCACTTAGAAATTCAAAATTCTAGACTTTATTTTATGGGTTTATGTATTTTTGAGCTTTAATCTGAATCAATTGTAGGAAAATTCTCTCTAGAAGAATAGGATAAGTTGCTGTTGGAATTCCTGAAGGCACAAAATAAAGATGTTGCTTCCACAAAAAAAATTCCCGGGGCGCAATAATAAAACCTCTTTATCTTTCTATAATTGAAGCTTTTTACAATGTAAAAAATTATACCTTGAAGAGAACAAATAAAAAAACCAACTATCGCTAAAATTCACCACTCATTCCCTCAAAATTTATCTCACAATGCATCGCCCTTACATGTTTTTTATTGCATCAGTAAGAGAACCATTACACAGAGTATATTCATCGTCTAAATGATAATGCTCCTCCAGGTCAGTTTCTTCACCTTTGATAAATTCGTGGCTGAGAAAGCTCGGTTGATTGGTCGAAGATAGGAGCCTTGCCCACATACGATCTGTTATGACTACTTTCTTTTGCTTCTCAGTGATCCTCTGAAAAACAAAAACATAATAAAAAATATAGCAAAGTTAAAAAAATGTGTTGCGAACAATTTTTATCAAAATCTCCTCTGTTTGGGTTTCTAAGTGGAAGTTTATCATAAGTTAAACACATTTCACTATTCCTCCTTCTTCCATTCTTAATCCTCATTTTACTGAATTAATGGACTGTAAGAAATATGCAAATAAAAGGGAAAAAAAATTAAACAGAACTTACATGATATGGAATATATGCGTGCCTTCCGTTGACTGATCCCACAGTGAAACCTGTATATCCGGCCATGGCACCATGAACAGCGCTTTGTGCCAATAAGGTACTATAGATATTGTCTGATGCATTGCTAGGAACTGCGCGTATCATGTAAGTAGGATCTAGAAAGAAATGAAAAAAAGAAAACAATTTGTCAACCATTTAAAATAATTCAAGACTTGTCATAGGAAGTCAAAAGTAAAGTTAATTACCTATGTACTTGAGATTTACACGCATTCTCTTCTTTCCTGAGAAGTGTTCCTACAGGAGACAATATAATGGTTACATTAGCCTCAGAATATAATTTACTCTATACATCTATCTTGAATGGCTTTAATTTAAGTCTGTGTGAAAAATTTGTAGGGCTTTACGTATTAATTATCCGCAAAAAAAAATCTGCTCAGATTATTCAGATATACAACATAATAAATATCCTTGAGCAATTAGTTGTTATAATCAAATCATTAACATGAAAAAGATTTACCTGACCAGAAAGATGTCAATCAGGAAAATTACTCATGATTTAAAACTTTAGTCATACAGTAAATAAAATTATATTTATACTAACCACTATAGCATAAACATTACACAAAACAGTAATAAACAAACCTTTATCTTCTGAGAGAGCCACAAACCAACATCAAGCAATACTTTGTTTCCTGATGCATCATGATCCGTGTTGCGCAAACTATCTGCTATCAAATCCTGGCCAGCTCCTTCAGCAGCAACAATTACCATATGCCCATTCTCTTTTAGCCGTTTCTCAATGAATTCTAATAGGCCTCCCTCCCCTTCTAGATAGAAGGGCGATTCAGGAATTAAGCAACAATCCTAAAGAAAGAGGAAAAATATTGAATTGAATAAATTTCTTGCTTTAGGGATTTGCAATTGCATTGTGAAACATTTGGAAAGGTAATCCACTGAATATGAAAGAAATGCGATCAAAATTTCAAGCAATCTAACTTACCACGTCTCGGCTTGCAAGAGTAGCATACATTGCTATGAAACCTGAAATAGTGAAAGGTACAGTGCTATTAAGATAAGACAGTAAAGTAGTGCATAAGGCTCAGATCTCCTCAAGCAAACCATAAAAAGAAATATTTCTGAAAATAACTAACAAAACGCACTAAGAAAACAAAATAAAAATCATAACAAGAATACTATTAACACCAATGTACTAAATCTTTAGTCTAAGATAAATCATGGTCAGGCAACTATACATACCACTGTTGCGGCCCATTAATTTGACAAAACCAATGCCATTTTCGTGGCTTTCGGCCTCCACATGTGCAGCATAGATTGCTTTTTGAGCCTCTTCCACCGCAGTATCAAAACCAAATGACTTGTCTATAACCTAGATTTCCATCAAAAGAAACTGTTAAATAATTCTGAACTACAGAGGTGGTTGAATCTATTAAGAGAGTATATTGCAAGTACAAACTACAATTACCTCTATGTCATTGTCTATGGTTTTGGGAATGCCAACAACTGCTACTTTTAGGCCTCTCCTTTGAATTTCCTACAAATTACGATTTTTGAAAGCAAAAAATGTCATCTACTGTTATCTGTTAACAGTTTAATAGAAAGTCAGGAACCTTTTTTTTTTAAATAAATTGCATTTAATTGTCATAAAATGTACCTCATATATGATGGAGGCCCCTTTCTGAGTTCCGTCACCTCCAATGATATACACCTGTGGATTAATTTAAAATACAATCAATATGTAATTGGCTAATTCTATGATCTTTGATGTCATGTTGGATATACATGCCAAAATACTTTTTTGAAATTAAATAAGATTCCTACTTGGTTGATCCCCCGATCCTGAATTGCATCAACTATTTTGACAGTGTCATGGCCTCCACGAGATGTACCGAGAATGGTGCCTCCTCTTTTATGAATATCATTGACCAGTTTAGGTGTCAACTCAATGGTATTACAAGAATAAAAGCCTTTATAACCGCCCTAAAGAAAAAAAGAAAAGAAATATATTATCAGTAGGCACATAACTGGCATCTAGTAAAGTACCAGTCAGGAACTGTTCCTACCTAGTTTTTACTGGTACAAGGCACAGGCTAGCTATAGCAATAATACTTTTATCTAAATCATATATCAAATTTTCAGTTGCTATGCAGTTAGAAAACTAACTCTGAATTCTGGAATAGTCATAATGTATCGATATCTGTCCTGATTGGTACGGTAATATTTGTCAGTGCTCAAAAGATAAACCTTACCTTTATGCCGAGGATTTTGGTGACACCATAAATGCTGTACAAGGTACATACAAGCTCTCTCACCACTGTGTTAAGTCCCGGGCAGAGGCCTCCACAAGTCACAATGCAAGCTTTTACTTCATCAGACTCAAAATATACCTAACAATTATAAAGAAAAAAAATAACTGTCATCATTTTAGTTGACTCAATAAGGACGATAACGATGATTATGAACAAAAAAAAAGTGCAATAACCTTTTGACGAGGGCCGGCACGCCTGAAATGTGTGCCCTTTTTACTGTTCTTTTGAACCACAATCTGAAGAAAATAAAAGAAATTTTAATTTTATATATTTCCACAAAAAAGTTGTGTTATGTAGAAGATATTATCATGCATAAATATATAAAATTAAGCACAAAGCCTTGCTTCTAGAATTACATAAGGTTATTACAAAAAAAAGTTGTGAACACTTTGTACCTTTTGAGCAACAGTATCATCAACATCAACAAAGTATTGCCTGAAAATGAAAGTCATGATATAATATTAGAAAAGTCTAATAAATATTAATTACTTAAAAGCTTTAACAAGAAAAATTAAATTAGTACTTGACAACGGAGTATGCAGGATTGTCTTGCAACGGGTTCGGGTGACTCTGCATATGATGAAACAAAAGACAGTAAGATAAAAGTACATTAATTTAGTGAAGTTTAGAGTATGCTAATATAAATTAGTGTTCGGTATAATATATAAGGCAAATTCTTCTATGGGCATAAGGACCTATTTGTGAAATGAGCATATTTTCATTTTCAAAGTTCAAACAGTCGATCCGACCATTAACATTTTCTCCATATTACAATGTACTTGGAGGTCAAATTTTACATTTTTCTGAATTTTTTTACTATTTATTAAGATGGGTACAAAATTCAATGGTCTGAATTTGACTAGTTTTGTAAAATACTTAATAAATAGTAAAAAATTCAGAAAAAGGTAAAATTTGACCTCAAAGTACATTCTAATATGGAGATAATGTTGAACGGTCAGATCGACTGTTTGAACTTTGAAAATAAAAATATGCTCATTTCACAAATAGATCCTTATGCCCACAGAAGCATCCCTCATATGTAAATCCCCGTTTTTTTTTTTTTTTGATGCAAATGCAAGAAAGAATACTCATGAAAAATTCTAATACTTCTAGGGTTTGACCGCGAAATTTTCAGAGAAATTTGTTCGTCAAAGAAAGCACGTGGGTCAAAAGTTCCCAAGTTTACCGGGATTCCTTTTCTTATAAAAAAAAAAGGAATTGAATAAACTTAGAACAAAAGAAGTATATTCCTATAGTTGGAACTTTGGTTCGTTCTTCCTTAAAAGGTTGCTGATTCATTTGAAACTATCTTGTACAAAATTTTAATATTACGGCTATATCTATTTAACTAAGGTCCATTTATAAAGTAAATTTTAAGCATGAAAGTCAAATAAATAACCAAATTTACTGAACTTTGTTTGTAAACATATATGTTGCGAAATTTTTTTGATCATTAACTTTGAGAAGGAACAAATCCAGTGTGTGTGTGTGTGTGTGATAGAGGGAGAGAGAGAGAGGTACATGAAGGTCCGGTATGTAATCAGAGAAATGAGGCACATCCTCTAAGATGTAGCCACCATCGCCAGTTACAATTTTGGGTTTCATTTTCTCTTTGTTCTTGATCTTCCTCTTCGCGCTTTCTGACCTTGACATGCCACCACTAATTTTCTCGGTCAGTAATTTTCTCAAGACCGTCGAAGGAGAATCCTCGAGCTCAGATGCATGGCCGTTTGCGTTTGATTTTGAATTCGGGGTTGAATCAGAGGTTCCAAGAGAACCCATTTGTGACTTCTTGTGTTTTTGTTTGGAGAATTGTTAGCTTTTCAGTTTGTTGATAAGAGGAGAAGGTTTATGTTTCAAGGAGGCGAAATTGGAAAGAGAGATTATTTATAGGGAAGGGGGGCGAGCGGGTGCGCCAAAACAGGATTGTTTGCTTCAGAGCATCAGCTAAAAAATAAAACCCTTTTTTGGTGGTCAAATAAAGTATGCGGGGATTGCAAATTTAGCCCTGATAAGTTTTGAAATTAGAATTTCTTTAGATCTGTAAAATATGAAGTTTTTACTCCTGTTTTATTCGGCAAAGATTTTTTAAATATTATCAGATTACTTACAGAGATAAAAAAAAAAAATTCATACTTTAAGAGGAGGGTTCAAATAGCCTCCATTTTTCATGCCTTCACCATGCCTCCATATTTTAAAACTTTAATAACTCAAAATTTATAACTTAAAAGTAAAAATAAAACCGTTGGATATGGTCTACATTATTTTATCTATATACGTGTAAAAAATTATGATATTTCATTTGTTTGGTTGTCATCAAGAGCTTGTAAAAAACATATTAATGTGGATAATTTCTAGACGTTGATTTTTAACTTATTGATTCACATAAAAATAAATCGAAATGTGATAATTTTTTTATGAGCACATAGATAAAATGATGTAGATCATATCCAACAGTTTTATTTTGACTTTTAAGTTTTAAATTTTGAGTTATTAAAGTTTTAAAATATGGAGGCATGGAAAATGGAGGCATTTGAACCCTCCTCTACTTTAAATCACTTTTATATGATATTTATTATATTTCTCTCAGATCAGTGGTCAACATTTTACAACAAGTGTTAATACTTTTTATATTGCATTTTGGAGGCGGGGTTCATGTAATGATTTTGCGAATTTAATGTACTTATTGATAGTTATTAAATTTTATTTCATTTTTCTCAATGCATATAACATTTATAAGTAATTATTTTAAATTCAAATAAAAGAGTATCTATTTTGTTTCAAACTGAGTGTGCATTCTACAACAATTTGATTCCAACGAGTGTGTATTTTAAAATATATAAAAGTAAAATGAAAAGTAATTTTTTTTTAGAGAAGTAAATGAAAAGTACTTGGCATAAACAAGTCATGCTCCTGACTTAAGTTTCAAATATAATTAATAACCTTATGATTTTATTATAATAATAATTCTGGACTTTATAGCTTATGCTTCTTTTATAAAAAAAAACTAGTGCTTCTTTTTTGCTCTTGGACCTTTCGCTGACACCTTGTTTGGATGGAGAGTAGAGGAAGGAAGGGGAGGAGAAGAATAAAAGAAATGGAATGGAATAAAAGGAAGATTAACATATTTAATTCTTTGTATTTGAATGATTAATGAAGGAAATAAATTTAATTTTCTTTCCGTCTTATTTTTTGTTTGATTGATTAAAATTTAGAAGGTTAATAAGACATTTGGTAGTTGTTGTAGGTTTGTGACAAAAAACTTGTATGAGAATTATATAGGTAAGATATAGAGTGGGTGCATGTGGTTTTTTATTCTAAAAATATTTACAACCAAATTTATTTCCATCCATTACACCACAAATTAGGAGGGAACCGATTCTATTGATTATAATGATACAAAATGAACCTTTCACCTCATATACCCTTCACCTCCGACATAATTTTGTCAACACAAATACGATTCGACATAAAATTTTCTTTTCTTTCCATTCCCTCCCTTCCTCTACTCTCCATCCAAACAAGATGTGAGTCTACATGGGTAGTTCTCTAGCCCATTAATTAATTTTTCGATTTATATGGTAAGTTTTTTTATGTCAACCTTCCCAATGGAGATTAATTTTAACGTTCTTAGAGGATATATATGCAAAAGTCCATAACAGTTACCATATATAGCTGTCATTTAAGCACTCCGACTTTCCGAAATTTTTAAAGTTACCACAACATAAAATTAAAATTAAATGAATACCACTCTTGCTGAGATTTTTCAAAATCCTACTACCCACGCGGACTCAGTTCTCGCATCAAAATGGGTTGGTGCGCGGACTGGATTGGCGCACCAACTGTTCTGAAATTTTTACTGCTCTTCGGTGCGTTTCACCTCTTTTGAGCACTAATTTTGGTGCGCTAACCGAGTTAGAGCACCAATTGGTGCGCCAACCCAGTCCGCGCACCAACCCAATTTGATGCGGGAACCGAGTCCGCGTGGATGATAAGATTGAAGATAGCTTGAACCGGGTGGTAATTATTTAATTTCTATTTTTTACTGTGGTAACTAAAAAAATTTCGGTCCGACTTCTAGACCAAGAAATGCTTTAATTTGGAAATATTCGATAGAGGGGAAATAAGATTTATGACTTAATTGGACATAATTTGCTTTCCAAAATCTGATTCGGTGATCGCTTCTCCTTAAAAAACCTACCAAAACATGAATTCCGTCTATTAATAAATATAGTGCCAATATATGGTTAAATCCAAAATTTAGGTCACCTAAATTCCATGATATTCGACCTCTTATTTTTATTTTTTTATGTTGAGAGTAGGTAGGACTAGGTATATTTTAATATGTATTAATTTGATTATGTACACTGAGATTTAGCCCTTTGATTGAGTATTTCAAGGGGTTGTTGACCTACAATTTCAAATTACCAAGTTAACTAAAACAATTAACTTGTTTTATAGCTCCATAATCTAAATTATGAGACGGCAAAGACTCAACATGTTCTATTAAAATCTTCATTTCAGAGCATGCGCAATTCAAATCGTTGTTTTTCTTTAACGAAAGATGGAGGTCAAGTTTTCAAATTTTATATTCATATTATTATCTCAAAGAATTTATTTCATTCGGGTTTTGAATCCATAACTTTTCACATCAAAGACTGGTTATTACAAATCACTGTTTTTGATGTGTACTTGGGCTAATATTTTTAGTTTACACACATAATATTCCGAAAATCATTTTACTCACTACTAAACTTATTAGACAATTGTTACATATTTTAACACCATATTAATTTCGTAATCAAATTTGACATCTTGCAAACTTGACATGTAGTAGAAATTAAAAATAAAATAAAAACAACCCACAAAACTGCAGAAGATATATAATTTTTCTTTCAGAAAGCATAAAACTTAAATTAGAAGCATACACTTGTTAGTAATATTTTTTTATTGAATTTTATAAATTTGTTAGTAAATTTTTATTTTATCGAGTCCACCTATCATATATCTGATTCAGATAGACAA
>JAJGRW010001338.1:0-53335 GCA_025461045.1 Carex parvula
ACATTTACTTTCTATTTGCAATGCTTCAATTTATGGAAAGAATTAATGATCCGACTCTTTCTCAAAAGAAGTCCTATATTATGTTCCTAGTCAAATTTAAAATATAATTCAGATACTCATCTTCATGATCAGATCTTAGTGCTTTAATTTGATATAATGGTCACTTATTATTTCGAGCAAGGATTTCAAATTAATCTTATGTGCTTATCAAATCATGGTGAGTGAGCTAGGCCGTAACAAAATAATTCCAAAAGAAAAACATTATTAATTACTCAAACATTTTAAACTGTATCCATAACTAACATACATCTCATGATACAAGGTACGGTATTAGACAAAATTCCATGAATAATCTGGATTAATTGCATGATTTTTAATGTTTTAAATAAAGGTAAGTGGTCCAACGTAACGAAATTCTAAGAAAAGTTATATAGGAATAGTGACTACTATTATAAAAAAATTATGGTTATCCTATATATGAATTCATAGCACAAGCACTACAAAATATGGTAAAGGAGTAAAAGAAATTGAAATTAGTAAGAAAAAAAACTTAATCGGAAACTTCAACTCAATTTTGAGGTCCTTTCCTTGGTTTTTGGCCATAAAGAACGCAAAAAGTCTTATGTACCTCGGTAAATCTCCTCGTTAACTTTCTGAATTAGGGTTGGCCTCTGAAATCAGACACTCAAGCTAAAAGTTTTGCCCGTTTAAAGTTTTTTGTCTCATCCGATCGCCTTCTCGGTGAAGATATCATTTCCCTTGCCTTACCCTTCACCCTAGCGTCACTTGTTTAGAAGATATGAATTAGAGAAATACATGTACATGGAATATGTGCTTTACAAATAATAGAAATGGCTTAGAAAAGGTATATAGAGATACATTATAACATGAAGCTGCATATCGATGATGTGGAAAATTGTGTGTTTCTTTCATCACATGCACATCATACAAATAAATTGTGTATGATGTCAAGTAGGATTTTTTTCGAGAAATCATGCGGAACATTCATGCACAGTTGGTATAAAGAAACTGCCTACAATTGTTGAAACTCATTTATACATGGTTAATAAACAACTGTGTATGACTATTGAAGTACATTTACATACACTGTTCTATTTTAGTTAACTGTGTATAAATATTGGAGCTCATTTTTGGACGCACGCCTTCTTGCTTTACAGACAGATTTTATATAAATTTCTCTGTTTTGTGTATGATGTATCCTATATAATTAACATCTTTGTAGTAGTGAACGTAATGCAGCATATCAAAATTTCATAGGGCATAATAAAAGTTTATATTGTGAAAGATTACATGCATTATAATGGTTATCAATAATATAAATTGAATATGGGATAAAGAATTAAATTTTCGCTAATTAATCTATTACTTATTTTTTGATGAAATCTAAACATAAAAATAATAATGATTGCTGGCTGGTACCAGTCCGCAGTCCGTTGCTACCGTGGCCACTTCGTGCCACAACAAAAGTAAATTATTGGAAAACAAAAATTGGTATGTTGATTTTTTGAAGAATAATTTATAATAGTTAAAAGTTGATAATGATTAAAAATCTTGTGGAAGCAATTATGTTGATTGATAAATTCTCAAATAATATATTTGTTCATTGCTTTGAAATTAATTTTCTTGATCTACAGAATAAAGATGACTATGAAAAACTACCATATGAAAAGATATTCTGTAATTTAGGCTATTAATAAGAAAGAAAATTAATAAATTCAGTTTACTCCAAATCTGTCTCTCCTTTCTTCTTCATTTTCGTACCAAACCTAACACAACTTTTATAATGTCTGTGGCGATCAAAGAGGTGAGTTTGTGAAGATGATTGTACAGGTACAGGATATTAATTGATTAAGTCAATTTAAATTTAAAATTACATAATATTTTGAGATCCAAGAAAGATACGAAGAAGTAGAAAATGAAACAATTAAACTTAGGGGTGGCGCCAGAATTTTACTTGGTGAGGATCAATATGTACACTGGTAAATTGGCTTCTGACTAAATTAATTGTGTATAGCAGATAATAAAATAGTTAGTTTAGCTGTCGGTTATAATAAATGGGGTCGTGTTAGTATCCGAAAGGTACGATACCAGGCTGTTTAAATCT
Organism: Carex parvula; assembly: GCA_025461045.1. NCBI lineage: Eukaryota > Viridiplantae > Streptophyta > Magnoliopsida > Poales > Cyperaceae > Carex > Carex parvula. The sequence goes on from JAJGRW010001338.1 coordinate 2,126, forward strand.
ATGATGTCGTTTGAAAACAGGTAATTGAGGAAACAAAATAATATGCTTAGGTGCCACGTGTCAAGTAGTTAAAGATACTTGAGACGGGGGCCTATAATAATTTCTCAATTTTATAAACAATCGATCTGTACCAAAAAGAATCTTCACTTGGCATCTCATGATTAGACATTAGTGTTCCATCTTTCAAGAGAAACTTTTCTCTTTTTTGAGCGAGGATATGGTAATATTACAGATCGATATGTGATGTGGATCTATTTATCTCTATTTCTAAGATTTAATCAGTCGACTCGAATTGTTAAACATAATCATCATATCAAAATAACTTATAAATCAAATTTTATAAATTTTATAACTTTTTATTAATTTTTTAATAGGTAAAATTTTGCTTCTTGGATGGTCCAAAATTTTAAAATCAAGTGATTTCTATCTATATAAAAAATAGTAATTTTTTTTAAGAAATATAAAATCTGATCTTCAAGTACATTTTCATTTGTAAAATCGTCCTAAATGGTTAAGATCAATTATTTGAACTTTCAAAGTAGAGATATAAGTTCATAACGCAGACCATTGTGTAATATGTATATATATTACCATAGCCTCATTTTTATTTTTTATTTTACCACCTCCAACTTTGAGCAGAAAAATCTGATGGAATATCGTTTAAACAGTGGAACACTAATGTCATAATTTTTTTTGACAATAAATGTGAAGTGTTTCCCAATTTTAAACGAACATATGGAAAAAAGTTGAATGTGCAATGTTGCACCACTAGTCCAAAATTGAAATCATAATCAACATCAACACTTAATTAGCCCATCTTCTAAAAAGCTAACTATTTTCAAGAAGAATAGATAATTCTTGGTAAGAAATTTTTACGTGCTCATGATATATTGTTATATATAACTAACTTTTTTATTTATTTTTTAGATATAATCCTGGCACCTATAGATAGCCAGGAAAAAATGTACATGGAAGAGCGGATCCAAGTCTTTTTACAGATCATCCCCTCTTGTCTGTCTCTCATACACTAGTGGAGAATCAACAATCAGTATCGGTCAAACGAAGACATCAGGATCGGACCTTCGTGCGATACTGATTCAGGCGATATTGATAGTATCACTGATCAGGATTGGACAAACAGCCGATCCTAATGTTATTTATCAAGAACGAGATTTTATTACTAGCCGATCCTGATGTTGTTAATTAAGAACCAGCTTTATTTAATAGCCGACTCTGATGTTGTTTTTTATTTTAAAAAAATAATTTTTATATTTGGTCAGCTACCACATATATTTAAAAATCAACCGTTTGAACTTTGAAAATAAAAAAATCAATTGGTTGCACCACGGCTCCGGAACAAACGTCTTCATATTAGCCAAAATTGTTTTTGTCTCCAGACGTATCATTTTTTTTTTTTTGGTAGAGGACTGGGAGTTGGATACATATTTGCTTTAATTGATAATTTCGGATAAGTTGGTTTCCTGTTCCTATAACATAATTTCAGGAATATAGAAGACAAGATTAACACTAGAGTGAAATTATTTAAAATTTTAGGGGGAATATTGAAGCGAAGCGCACAGATTTTAATGCGATGCGCGCAATTTAGACGAACCCTTCAGATTCAAATTTGAGTTTGATGAGCTTTTATATGCTTTTAATAAAGGGTAAAATGGGTATTTTAAAATTTTAGAATGATTTTTAATATAAAAGACAATAAAATGGGTAAATTTGTGAGTTTTGGAAGTTTAGAGGGGGGAATATGTAATTTCAAAGTTTAGAGGGAGGAAATACATCATTTTGAAGTTTTTCAGGAGTATACGTGAAATTTCCCCTTATAATAGAAGTTAGAAACTCATAACAAGTAATTTAGCGGAATCTATTATAAGTAATATTGAAAATAAGATGCGTGCAATATTTCTTGTAGCATGCAGCGTCTCGTAATCAGATTGAAAATGTAAAAATATAATACATACATACCAGACAGAGAAGGTTCGAACAATCTTTTAAAAGATATCCATCCGTATATGTATGGGCTGGGATTCATCAGATGAAGGTAACTAATTCTTTTGGATCCGTTGTTGGCCCTTAATTTATAAAATTAAACAAAATGCATTTTTTATTATAGGCCCAAGATGAGGCGTCAAGGCCCAGACAGAGTGCTCTACAATGACTATTACAATTACACGTGTCCCTCGATCCTCAAATTTTCCTGACACGTGTCAGTCAACTCTCCTACGTGTATCCCTTAGCTACGCAGAATTAACTAAATGACAAAATATGAAAGGAGACAAAAAGGAAAAATAAAGAAATAATCGGTGACACTAATAAAGAGAGATTTAACTTTTAAATAAAAATTATTAATGAAGGGTAAAGTTTTCCACATAATTAAAATTGTAGAGATGTTGTGTTGATAACAAAACAAAAGATAGCTGTGTTAATGTAATCACCCCTTTATAGCATTAGCATTTTTTTGGACCCATTGTCGGCCCTCGATGCATTTTATATTTTAGGCCCAAGACGAAGGGTGAAGGCCCAGATAGTGCTTTGCAATTACAATTACACGCGTCCCTCGTTCCTTAAATCTTCCTGACACGTGTCAGTCAACTCTCCTACGTGTCGGGTTGCCTCCAAATTTATTCCTTAGCTAGTAGGCTTGTAGCTTCTTCATATAAATCTTTTCCCAATTACCTTTCTTTATTTCGATTTCTCCAAACCAAATCTCACTCTTGTTTTCAGTTCAAGTTGCAGTACTTGCCATTTCTATTTGTTCATCAGTATCAATTTTGTAATAAAACAGAAAAGATTAATGTCAGGTGCACAAGGAGCACAACCCAAGGGGTCTTTCACTGCCACCACCTACCACACTGCGCCGGGTTCGATCTGCCACAGAAGATCCACCGAAGATAGCCATAAGGTCTGACAAGGTCAAGGATGCGGTTGGCTTGGGTGGGCCTGTCTTCGGCACCGGAGCAGATGACGGTAAACCCGATCTCGGTGTTGCTGGTACCGGCTAGACTGCAAAGTTACACGTGTCATGTATGTATATGTATGCGATGTAACTAATAAGTTAGGAAAATGGCAAGGCATATATCATATATGTTGATTTTAGAGTAAATAGGATGTGTACCAAATAAATTTTACAAATTCTCATTTTTTTGTTATTGTTTACTAATTATTTCTCAATTCAAGAGCCGCTTAGAGAACATCAATTGATATACTTGTGATTTGGATTTTAGCACTACATATCGCTTTCAATATCTCTGCTGCCACTATAATTTTAACAATTATAAAAAAAAGTTACAAAAACATATTTTGTCAAACAATTATGCTGGTACTATTTTGTCAAACAAATATTGTTGTCTAATTATACTATCGACAATTCCTAATTTTGGATATTCAGTCAAGTCTCAGTTTGGGCTAAAATTCTGCATACCACCAAGCAGGTATTCCCAAGTTTCCAATTAATACTAATACCAACCAGCCCTTGTCTGGTACAATAACCAGGATACTGCAACAAATGACAGGTAATAACACCTAGTTCAAAAGCAGTATGGAGTTCTTATAATAAAGGAACAAAAATTGCTTCAAAAGAAAATGAAGATTGAGAATAGATAAATCAAGTGAGAAGTACCCTCATGTTGTCCTTGTACTCTGACAGAGGCACATACAGACTAGTAGGGATGCGGTTTACACGAATCATTGCCACGAAACCACCTTCTTGGAGCTTCGGCCCACTTCCTTGCTTCCTCAGCTGCTTTTGCCTCTGCTTGGAGCCTTGCCTTTTCTTTTTCAATGCCAAAAAATAAAAATAATAATAAAGAACAAAAGATCGCAATTAATAATCAATAACAAAAATTATTGATAGTTAAATGAACTGTTTGGAATAGAAGACAACAACCCACCTTCTCTTTATAGCCTTTCAAGCTCTTCTCTTTCTCACCTTAGCTTCTCAGGGTCCTTTTTTGCAACCTTCTAGATGCATTAGTCATTAATCAAAGTTAGTAACCAAATATAAATGATTATTCTGACTCATTTAATTTTCTTTTCCCAGACTTCTTTGGAGCATTGCAAAATTTTTGTTGCCTTGTCTTTTTCAACTGAATATGGACCATGCTATTTTTCTAGGAGGCCATGGTACTATGCATAGCGCATATCGGTCTGTACTATGGATCCATATCTCCATTTTCAAACATCAAATAGTCGATTGGAACAGCTCAACATGATCTTCATATGAAAATGTACTTCAAGGCCAAATTTTACATTTTTAAGATTTCTTTACTATTTTTTTAGATGGGTAAAAAATCACTACAATTGGACGGTCCACAATCTTTAATCAGAATATTAATCTGAAAATGAAACAAGTTAATGAAAATCCGTACGTAGATAGTTAATGTATGCTTGATATTGTTTTTTTTTTTTTTCATTTTATAGTCTAACCTCATTCATCTCCTCAGCTGGATTAAAATTACGCTGCAGTTCCTCTGTGGCAATTTTGGACTACTTTCCTTTGAACTTAATTAAATTGCGTTGCAGCCCCTCTGCTTTGATTTTGCACTTCCAGCTGCAGTTCGATGACTGTTTCAACCGGTCATCACCTGTATCCATGAAGGGAAAATATTAATTAAGAGCCCTCAAAGAGGTCAAGTATGCAAGTTTAGTAAATAATTAGTGTATGTAAACCAAACAACAAGTACCAATTGAAGGCAAAGAAACACTAGTGGTATGAAAACCAAACAGGTACTGCTATATCGTTAAAATATTTTATTGTTAACCCCCCTCCTTTTATCCGGGCTTAGGACCAGCTATATAGTTTAGACACAGGGAGATTTAAAATTTGAAATATGTTATATAGTATCCCTCAAATTTAAATAAAGAAACAAGGTCAGATATATACCTGCTGGGAAGGTACTGTAGTAGTTTCAACCGGGCTTAGGACCAGCTACTCGTGTCCTTCTCCATTCCTCTGGACATTAACATGTATGCAAAATTGTAAAATGATTTTATTGCGCTGTCAAATGATTTTCAATGTGTATATACATTCAATTATCATATTCGTTCCCAACGTGTTCGGTTTTTTGTGTAATTTGCACACTAATACCATTTTCACATAACCAGTATTCTGTCCAAAATCACATGCCATAACTATACATATCCAATTAGGCTTGAGTGATGCTTGATATTGTTTATTATACTTGTTAGCAAGTATCTCCTGTGGCAAATAGGGCTGTACTAATGAATTAGAGATATGACTAATAACACTTTTTTTTTTTTTCATTTGCTAGTCTAACCTCATTCATCTCCTCAGCTGGATTAAAATTGCACTGCGGCCCCTCTGGCAATTTTGGACTTCTTTCCTTTGAACTTGGTAAGATTGTGCTGCAGCCCCTCTGCTTTCATTTTGCACTTCCAGCTGCAGTTCGAGGACTCTTTCAACCGGTCATCACCTGTATCCAATATGCAAGTTTGGTAAAGAATTAGTGAAGGATACCTATAATTGAAACCCAATCATCAGGTGAGAGAGTTGGCATCTAGCCCCATCAGGTGGTGCAGATTAGTTCAAATCACATTATAATCTCATTGAAACCTCATCACATTATAATCAATAAAGATTGTTACAGATGCAGATTAGTTCAAATCAAGACAACATACTTTCGTATTCAACATAAATCTGCCTCAACAGGTACCAATTAAAGGCAAAGATACACTAGTGGTATGAAAACCAAAACAGGTACTGCTGGCCAGCACCACTTTAAAAATTGATCAAATAAAAAAAAGCAAAAGGAAAGAACAGCTACAAATAATTTCAGCTAACAACATCAGACACTTCAACAGGGAATTTAGGCAAATTAGTCCCAATAAAGTGGAACTTGTTAGAAATGAAGTTTGGACGCTTTGTGAATTTTGTGCATGTTCTTTTAAATAAGAACTTTCGCTTTTTATCAAAATAAACCTTCCTTTTGTTGTACAGTTTTAGTTATTTCAGTTCTTTTTGCAACCGGGTCCTTCTCCATTCCTCTGATAATAAGAATATCTTACTGATAAAAAGAGAAAAGACAAATCTATTGCAAGATCCTTTAATTTATTCAAAAAAAATGGGAAAAGAAAGTACCTTATTAATACGGGGTTGGTAAGTTATGAAGCATTATCCTGCCGCATGTATCTGATTTATTTCTGTTATGAAAGCAGAGTGTTTCAGAGAAGCCACCTGCCACCTGCCACCTGCCACCTGCCACCACGGCCTTTAATTTATTCAATAAATTTGAAAAGAACCACGGCCTTTACTGATAAAGAAAAAACCAAATCTATTGCAAGAGCCTTTTAATTTATTCAATAAATTTGAAAAGAAAGTACCTTATTAATACGGGGTTGGTAAAGCAGAGTGTTTCAAAGAAGCCACCTGCCACCACGCCTTTTAATGGACTTATTTTTGAGAGAAACAGGTAACCCCGGATGCTCCTCCAGCAAATCAACTTTCTTGATTTCTAGATGGTTTTGTTTTTTCAACATGAGTTGGGGTTCTATTATAAAAGTAGAGCCTCATTACGTTTCAGAGCAATCGGCCACCACGGCCTTCAATTCTCTTTTCTTTCAGAGAAGCAGGTAACTCCGGGAGCTTCTCAAGCAATTCGGCTTTCGAAATATGTAGACTTTGTAGGGCAGTGAGTCTCCCCATTGTAGCAGGCAATGACTTCAGAGAGCTTGCACCCGTGATATCTAACTCCCTTAGAGAAGCAGGTAACTCCGGAAGCTCCTCCAGCAAATCAGCCTCATTGATTGTCAGCGTTTCAAGCACAGTGAGGCTCACCATTGTGGCAGGCAATGTATTGACATTTCTCACACCCCAGAGACTCAGCCACTTGAGGGTACTGCTGTTTTGCAGAAACCATTGCTCCGGCAAAGCCTCCATCCATGAACAATCGGAAACAAATAGGTTGCTAACAAAGCTTAGGCTTCTTAGTGGTTCGATGAGAAGGAGAGAGAGGTTATCAATGTGAAGCATCTTGATCTTTAAAGAAGCCAAGCTACTTCCTCGGTCAACACCATGTGCTTGTTGCCTAGAAGAATGTTCAACGAGCTTCTTGCATCCTGATATGCGTAGCACATTGAGAGATCTGAATACATTTTCTGAGGAGGGAATCCGAGAAATATTTGCACAATCAGAAATCCAAAGATCAGTGAGAGTAGGAAGGCTCGATGCTGATTCCAGCAGTGGCTCATCAACTTTCCCGCAGTTTCTTATTGAAAGGTATTTGAGTGCCATGGGAAGGAGGGTGCTCTGGTTATCAATTGCCATTAGCATTGGGCAATCACTTATTGTTAACTTCTGTAGCGATACAAATTTTCCAAATGCATCCATTGGTAGATATACGAGATTCTCACATCTTCTGACTATTATATTCTCGATAGCTTGCAAATCTAGGTTGTCTTGCTGCAGAAATCCATGCAAGGATATTAAGTTGGGGCACCCTTCTATCGTCACTACTCTTAGTGATGATTTTTTAGTGTTATTACCAGAATTTTGGTACAAAGCAGGAAGAGAATTCAAGCCCACATTACTAATTCGGAATTCAATTAGAGAAAGTGGCATATCAGGTAACTTGTCCATATTTAGACAATCACGAATATCAAGAATTTTCAAATATGGTATTTCCCCCGAAAGTAATTGGTTTTTCCAAAGAGGACAATTAAGTAATTTGAGGGATGATAGGTTTAAAGGCGGTGAATCCTCCATCCAATTAGGAGATCTTTGACCATTATAATTGTTAATTGTCAATTCCATGAGACTGGGAGGGGGTTGGAGGTAATCAATGATTTTCTCAGGGAGAACAGGATTGCTCTTTGAGGTCCATTCCAGGGAGAGCGACATGAGATTATTCTTCCCTAATAGGTTGGCACTCTTAGCTTCAGTATGATCCTCTATATTCTCAATGTTTTCAATAATCAAATGTCGGAGGTTCTTTAGTGTGCCCAGTTCATTTATATGTTGACCACTCTCTTGTCCAACAAAAAAGGTTAACTCTTGGAGAGATGTCAGCTTGTGAACTCCATGAATGGTTTGCATTATCTCCTTTGGAAGCCTCATATAACGCAACCTAAGTAGATTGGTTATTCCAGTTGTTTCCATTGCTGAATAGATCACATCCTCATTATATCCAGGAATTTCTAGTACTTGCAAATGATAAAGTTTGTAAACCGAAGCAAGGAGCAAAGGTCCAGGTCCCCTTGCGAACAGGTAGCGAAGGTGTAACAAACAGCTTATCTCTTTGGGCATTTCATTGTATTTCCAATAAACGTAAACTTTTCTTAATTAAATTACTTGGAATAACAAATGAATACGAATTACTGGTTATAACCAAGCTGCGTAAATTTTCAAGATGGGTGACCTTTTCCATTTCACGTCCATGTACATAAACATGTCGTACAGTGGTAGGTATGGTAATTGATTTATCATTAGGTTCTATTCTACAACATTCTCCATAGGAAACGTTTTGGGCCAACTCATGCACTAGATCATGCATAACATATCTCTTTTCACCTTTCCTTAATTCAACATATTCAAAAAATGACTTCCTTAAAAGAAGATTGAAGTAATCTTCTCCAATATCTTCTGGCCTTTCTTCTTGACTTGATTGTTGCCGGACAAATCCAGAACAGATCCACATTTTGATTAAGTCATCTTTATCAAACTGATGATCTTGAGGAAATATGCTACAAAATCTAAAGCATACCTGCAAATTTGCGGGTAAATGGTAGTAGCTCAATTTCAAAACCTCCACCACATCCTTTGCTTGCTCTAAGTTAAATAGAGACCCGTGATTCAAAACTCTTCTCCAATACTGGTGGTCCATACGTGAATTCAGCAAGCTTCCAATCACCTTTGCTGCTAATGGACTACCTCGGAGCATTTTTAGTATTTGATCTCCAATTGCTTGCAAATCTCTATGATTGTCAAGGTTAAAACCACGAAATGCATAGCTCTGAAAGAGCAATCGCAACTCTTGCTCTCTTAAGCCTTGTAATGATAGAGATTCATGCTCTGTACTTATCACACTTGCAAGCAAGTCTGCCACTGATTTCATTCTAGTAGTAAATATGATTTTACTACCTTCTTGTACAAACCTCAAAGGAGCAACCAGTTGCTCCCAGTTACTCCTTTTCTCATCATCCCATATATCATCTAAAACGAGAAGAATTTTCTTTAAATGTATATTTTCTTTCAAGGTCTCTTGAAGCGCATTTAATGGTTTATTAGAACAATTATTTTCTCCTAGTTCACCAAGCATCTTTCTCGTTATATCTTCAACACTGAAGTTAGTAGAAACACAAACCCAAATTGTTTTGTCGAAATGATTCGACCCGCGCATCTCTTGATATGCAAATTGTACAAGGGTGGTCTTTCCTAGTCCACCCACCCCGACAATACCAAACGAAGAGAGGCGGACATCAGTTGGCCGCTTTAGCCAATCAATTATCTTGTTCTTCTCATCTTCCCGGCCAAACAACTCTCTTTCAACTATAAAGGATGTAGTTTCGCGACTTAAAACTTTACAGGTTTGTTGTCGTGATTCAGAAAGATCACGAATACCTAAAACAGTGGCAGCTTGAAGGAGATTCTCCACACCTTTAGCAGCCTGATCCAACATTGCTACAGCCTCCTTCAACCTCTCCAAAGTATCATCATTGATAGTAGATGGTTTTCTCTTCTTTGAACTAGAAGCGGATCCACCCGCCTCATCTCGGTCTTTCACCATATCCTCCAGTTTTTTGTACTCCAACTCATCAAGCACGTCTTCAGATGCTTCAACAGCCACCCTAAATTGCTCGACCCATTGGGCAGCATCCGGGTGCTTCATCTTGAGTGCTTCGGCAATGCCCATGACGGCTGTGATCTGGGGGAGAGCTGCCTGTAGCCTCTTTAGCTCGGCTTTGCTGTCAGCTGGCAGCACATGGTCACGCAAGTACGAAAAACCCGTGCTGATAAGTTCCCCGACAACAGCGGACCCCGCCCACTCAGCAATGGTCCAGGCAGCGGTTGATAGAGCCATCTTGAAGTTTCTTCTTTCTTCTACTGCGGCAGCTTGCTCAAAGCCGCTGGTTTTTTTTTTCCGATTTTTGTTTTTTCCTTGCTAGTGTTGCTTGGGAATGACAAATAACAAGAAGCAAAATGTATTGTTTTTTTTTAAAACACGTACTAAATTGGTGATTGAGAGAAAAGATCGATTGAGAATGAAGATAGCAAAAGGCAGAGATTGGTTTGTTAATAATAAGCAAGTTAGAGATTTTGGAAAGAGATACCGTGTACCCACCCGATGGCAAGAGATCGAGCAGAGGGCTGAGATGAGAAACAGAGATTTGGAAGCGTACCCTACAGCAAGAGATCAGAGAGTCGGAAACAGAGATTGCAAGATAGATTGAATGTAGTTGCAAAAGAGAGGAGAGGAGATGAATAGAGATTGAATGCAGTAATAGATTGAATCTAGTTGTGTAAAAGGTAAATAGAACGCATATCTACAGCTTGACTTCAAAACCTCAGAGTCTTTTGCATTATTGGAGAATGACAGATGCTATGTGCCATTCACAGAGTTACAATCTCTGCAGTAAGTGTTGGTAATTGACTAATTGGTATTTGGTAAAGGCAAAGTGGAAGCGTCAGTGACCCGCCACACAGTCAGTAAGCGCTGTATTGGATTTTCGGAGAAACACTTTATTGCTTCAATTACTTTTGTCATGTGAGAAGCACTTTATTTTGAGTCCGGCTAGTATAACACTAGTGTCATTTCAAATTAAATAACACCACATTTTAAACCATTGGATCTGCTTTAATATTCGTGCACAAGACTTTAATATTCGTGCACTAGTGTCTTGCACGAATATTAAAGCAGATCCAATGGTTTAAGATGTAGTGTTATTTAATTTGAAATGACACTAGTGTTATACTAGCGGGACTCTTTTATTTTATGTGATATTGAGACCCTAGTCTTCAAAATCCGTTCATGTGATTGCTGACATTGCTCCACTTTTCACTCTAAAAAGCACTTAGTTTCAAAAAACTGTCGGATGGATCCACTGCAACACTGGGCCGTCTGATCTTTATGTTGCTTCCATTATATCATTGTTATATAGACATTATTTTTAAATATCAGTTTAAATTTCTTATTTTTTTAAACTAACAAATATTCACATATGCAAAAACCTCATATACAGTCATGTGGCAGTGAAAACTTACAATGAAAAGAATTACGGTTAAATTGCTTCTTTTGAAAAATAATTTTGATTTAATAGGTTTGGACTAATTTGTTTTTTTTAAATTAATTTTGAAAAAAAATAGCATCTTTCAATTTTATATTCGAGATAACCTCTAATCATACAAAATTACTATAAAAACAATTAATTTGTAATTTTAGAATTCTAGTTACTATTTCAATACAATAATATTGATCAAGACATATTTTGCATTGTTGATCATAGTCACATAATGTATACATAAATAAATTATATTAAGAAGAAAGAATAAATAAATTTGCTATTTATTATATTAAGGAAAATGAATAAATAAATTTGTTAGTCTTCGTACACAACTAGTGTTTTGCATTATTGTAGAATGGCAGATGCTATGTGGCATTCACAGAGTTACAATATCTGCAGGATAGAAATACGAAACAAGTAGTTGGTAATTGGTATTTGGTAAAGGCAAAGTGGAAGCGTCAGTGACCCGCCACACTGTCAGTAAGCGCTATATTGGATTTTCGGAGAAACACTTTATTCTTCAATTACTTTTGTCGTGTGAGATCGAAGCACTTTTATTTTATGTGATATTGATACCCCACTCTGCAATCCGTCCATGTGATTGCTCCACTTTTCACTCTAAAAAGCACTTAATTTCAAAAAACTGTCGGATGGATCCACTGCATCACTGGACCGTGCTCTATTTAAGTTGCTTCCATTATATCATTGTTATATAGACATTATTTTTAAAAACAACAGTAATTGGCAGTTGCATCTTCAAATGTCAGTTTAAATTTCTTATTTTTTTTAACTAACAAATATTCACATAGGCAAAAACCTCATATAAAGTTACGTTGGACTGAAAACTTGCGATGAAAAGAATTACGGTTCAATTGCTTCTTTTGAAAAGTAATTTTGATTTAATAGGTTTGGACTACTTTGTTTTTTTTTTACATTAACTTTGTTTTCTTTTATTGTTTTTGTTGTTTTCAATATGTAAAATAATATATTTTTTTTTTTATTATGTGAGAGCCTATTTTGTTATTTTTATTATGTAAGTGACTACTTTTGTTGTTATTTATCTAGTACCTATGTAATTAATGAATTTGAATCTGACTATAATGAGTTGGAATTTGGTAAGTTATTTTTATCAAATTACTAACATAAGTTCTCAATCCAACTCTACATGTGGGTTTCTCACAATACCAAAAAAATCCATTAAAAACTAATAATGAATTAAAAGCAAATTTTTATTATATTGAAACACAACGAAACACTACATGTGCCCCAAACAATAATGCAACTATCAATGACTTTACACATGGGGTTTTTGCATACGTTAAACCTACGCTATAAGAGCCTATCAATGACTTTACAAATGGGGTCACGCTCAGTGATCCACAAATAGGGACCATGAATAATTAACTGTACATTACACAAAACAGAGGATCGATAACTAGGGGTGTAAACAGTCACATACGGATCGGATAGTGCTCAAACCATATCTTTTATAATTTTTCGGATACAGATACGAATATAAATAGTCTCGGATATGAATACAGATCGGATATTTAACAAATACGGATACAGATCGGATATCGGACGGATACAAATACGGATATGAATATAATTCGGATAATTGAAAATAAATTACTAATGTACATTCTAATAAAGAATAATAGTTAAATATAATTTTTTATTCATAAATTATATCTAATATTTTTCATGATAAGTTTGTTGGTTACAAAACATATATCATATTATCAAAACAATATTTACTAATTATGTTAGTGTTAAATTATTCATCATAATATATATGTATATGCAATTTAATAAATTATTGGTATATATATGCAGTTTAATAAATTAATTTAAGAACAGAGAATACTTTTTTTGTGGTTCAGGGATATAAACGGTCGGATACGGATAATTACGGATAGTTAAAAATCAAACCGTATCCTTATCCGTTATAAATTTTCGGATACGAATATGGATAGTCTCGAATACGGATACGGATCAGATAATTTTAGTAATTTTCCGGATTGAAATCCGGATAAAATCAAATAATATCCGATCCGTTTACATCTCTATAGGTAACTCATCCTGTCCAAATCCGAATTCGGTTAATTATCTAATTCTCTGAATTGATCCGGATTCGAATATGGATACGGATACGGATCTAGTCTCATAAACGAAGAGGATATCCAATATATCCGAAACACAGAAGCTACTCAAATCCCGGTTAATCCAGATGCTTTTTCAAATCCGCGTGCCTTTTCAAAAGACACTAATACTATGCCTTCTCACTCATCCCAAAGGCCAATTTGACTATTCGAATTATTTGAAAACCGCACTGATCATCTTTTTGTTTTTTTTTTTAAACTGATATCATTTATTAGTCCAAGATATTATCTCTAATTTGAAAACATCGACTATCAGTTTTTATAAACTGTATCCTCTGTCATTTTTGTATCTGTTTATTAATTAGTATTTGTATCTTAAAATTTATATAACTTGATTATTTGATAATTATTTGTTTTGTATTCGTATTTGAATCTGTATTCGTGGATTATCCGCTTGTATTCGTTTAAGGCAGATTTGATTTTACATTTTAGCATCCGTTTACTATCCGTATCCGTATTTGTATTCGCTCATTGAAAAACAAATATGAATTTGGTATTGGCATTATCCGCTCCGAATTTGCTCTGTTTTCAGCCCTAGTAACTCATCCAAACCAACGAGTTTAAGATTAGATCTTGTTTTATAAAAATCAAGATACAAAAAGGAAATTGCAATTTCCTTATTATTTACCAACAATAATTTTATTTTTTGAGAATTTGTCCAGTACATTGTTTTTGAACCATCAGATGAAATATGGGCATTATGGGAAAATAAAATATAATCACTTGTGTTATGTTTAGTAATAAATCAATTAAATTGTAATGATAGAATTAGATATCCAGCAAGGTATAGTGGTGTCCATCTATAAAACATAATCACTACAAAAATGTACAAAAAAAGGTAAAAGCAAGAAATTGATTAATGCTTGACATGTAAAAGCAAGATATTGATTGATTTCAATTATCAATCAAATATGGGCTAGATCTTTATTTTTCCTAAAAAAAAAAAAAAAGATATTGATTGATTTGATAACAAATGAATGAAATGAGAGGTTTTTTATGAAAGAAAAAAAAAAAGTAATGGGACAGCAACTACGCCACATGTATTTACATTTTAATTTGTTTGAATTGAGTTATGTTGCATTTTTAACAAAGTTTCCTTTTGCAAATTTCTTATAGATAAACTTCTAAATTATAGGAAACAAATTTTGTTGTAAAATCTAAAAAAGTATGACAAAGAAACAAAAAATTTACAACAACTAAGCTTTATCTAATTTACTGTTTCAAAATTTCTTGGGAGGCTCATTAGCCGTATAAAACAATCAAATAAGAAATACATCAAAAATCAATAAAACCTGTGTAACATCCCAATTTTCATATATTTGGAAATTTTACTTGATATGAAGTGAAACACGTAATTGAAATTTTTTTATAGTGTCGTCGTGGCTTGTCAAAATTTATTTTAAATTTTATGAATTGAGATGAACAACTATTTCAAAGTTACTTGATTGTATAGTCATTTTGTGATTAGATAGATTTCCTATTAGCCTTGAAATATTTTTAAAATTTACTTAGCAACCTGTTTATTAGAATTTAGATTTATTTAACAACATGTTAATTAGAAAGTTAGTATGTTATAAATTAATTTTAATACTTAAATAAAAAGGGGAGCTGTTCACTAATCAACTAATTATTAAATAGTAAGAATAACTAAAAGAATTTATTTTAAGATTAAAATTTATATGTGAGGGACACCTGTTAGCCATCTTGACTGGCATTTCACCTAACTCTATTAATTTACATATGCCGCTGAAATTTTCTTCCAAAGCTTGAGGATTAAATATGAAAAGAAATAGATTGTTGAACTTATTTAATTCTAAAATCAAATATGTATTAACTTTATAAAATTGGAAATAATGGAGAGAGACTATCCGTATTAGCCTATTTTATGTTATATTGTTTTTTTTACTGTTTATCCTATATATTATTAGTTCATTTGGATACACCTTTAGTAAAGAAAAAGATAACCCTTAATCATATAAAAATACAATATAAAAAACAATACACTAATCAAATAACATCGTCAAACATTACAGTCACATTACGATCAATATAAAAAACATATATATTAACATGTCAAAAACATATAACACAACATTTAATATGTTAGATAAAATCATATAACAAAAATAAAAAAACATCCTGCAAATGAAAAAAAACCAACAGTTGCCTTCTGAAAGACAACGGTTGGTTTTTTTCTTGAGAATATGTATACAAATTTCGGCTTGTCGGCCACAAGTTTTAAAATTGAACCCAAATACATTTTTTATTTTAGACCCAAGCTGCAGCGTGAAGTCTTAAACAGAGTGTTGTGCAATTACAAATTTACAATTACACGCATCTCTCCATCTTTAAATCTCCCTGACACGTGTCAGTCAACTATCCTACATGTCGGGTCCCCCCACCAAATTCATCCCTTAGCTAGTAGTAGTGTTTTGAAAAAACCCGGTCGGTCCAGGACCGGACCGACCAAACTGTGAACCGGACCTGGACCGACCCGTCCCGTGCACCGGACCCGTTCTGTCGACGGGCCGGTTTGGTTTTCTTCCCACAGACCCGGACCGACCCCCCCCTTCTTCTACCCGTGGACCCGACTCGTCTCGGACCGGATCAAACTCGGACCCGACCCGACCCGAACCCGTCAAACCCGGATTTTCTACTGTAGCAACGGAGCGGAACCGAACCCGCTGGACCCGAACCCGCTGCACCCGTGAGCTGCGCATACACCGGCCAGTGAACCACGCCCGCGCCCGTGAGCCGCCACCGTGAACCGGACCCGCACCTGTGAGTAGCATTGGTTTTTTTTGTTGGCAGCGGGATTCGAACTTGGGACCTCTCTCAATACAACCAAAACCTTTAACCACTCCCCCACAATTTAACTTGTGATATATTCTAATTACTTTAGTATTTGATCTATTCTTAGATGAAGCCTTTAACCACTCCGTCAGAGTATCAAGATTCGTGCTCCAGAGTATTAGATAAGTGTATATACCTGCCAGAGTATCAAAATTCGTGCTCCAGAATTAATGATTAATAGTTTAATACTACTGTTATGTCTGGAACGCATATTTTTTGTTTTAATTCGGAATAAATTAAACTTTAAAGTTTATTATGTTCCCTTAAAAGTATAATAACTGTTATATATCTAAAATATTTCTAAAGAAAGCTAATATACTAATATTTCTAAAATATTTCTAAAGAAGCTTCGATGAAAATATTTAAATTGAACAACTGAGGCAGAACTAGAAAATTTAAATTGTAGAGCTCAAATTTAAAATACCTAATTAATGCACGTGATTAGAATTTAAACCCAAATCTCTACAATATACATAATTTAAACCCAAATCTTAAGACAATAAAATAATAAAATGGTAATATACATAATTAAAAAATTAAAATTATAGGAGTGATTAAGCATCTCTTGGCTTGCCTTAAGATTCGCACCTGCAGAACAACTAATACTAAGATTCATATATAATCTGAATGTCAAACCAATAAAAAATGAATTGTAAAATAATAATGCAACATAGGTCTTGTATTCTAATTAAGTCTTAAGAATAATAATACAACATAGCTAATAAATTGAATATTGTAATTTAATAATGCAACCTAGCTATTTTATAATAGGAAAATAAGGAAAATAAGTCATGAAAGGTTATTCAACATGTTGACTAGTCAATTAATAACAATGAAGGTGGCAACAATATTCCATAAATGACATTTCTTATTTCAGAATTATCAAACAAGCTTAGAAAGTATAAATAATAACTAAGAATATGTATATATTTTACCTAGAACTATTGCTAATTTAAAATTTATTAACACAAATATTGACAACAAATTTTACCTAGAACTATTGACAACATATTAACTTAACACAAATACATGTAACTAGCTTATAATTTTAAAATGAAACACTAACAATGTGACATATCTTGAAATAGAACTAGGGTATTCTATTCAATATATCTTTATGCTATGTCATATTAATAAAAAATGCTAACATTTAATGCAAGTATTATCATTAATCAAATAATTTGAATTTTACAATGATTATTGGAATTTTTGAGTTTGGGGACAATATGGTGAATCGATCATTTCTGAAGGTATTTATATCATCTGGTATGGATCAATTCAAACGAATTGGATCAAAATCCCCAAAGACTGGAATCAGTGTGCAATCTTGTTCAATAATTTGTGTAAAATTTAGTCACTAATTATATTTTCATATAAAAAAATATAATGAGCAGTTCAGATTAACTGTTCGAGGTTAATTGTTTTTAAATCAATTGTTCAAAAATATAATGAGCAGTTCAGATTAATTGTTTTTAAATCAATTGTTTTCGGTTTTAAAGATCAAATAATTTGTCATTTTTTCCTAAATCAATTGATTTAAGGAATATTTGTATATCAAAACCGAATATTTGTAATAGAAAAAAAATGATCTAATTCAGTTTTATTTTTAAATCAATTGTTTTAAAATAAATTAGTGTTAAATTTTAATAAAAGTGTTGGAATGTCGTGAATTTAAATTTATATCGTATTATAACAAAAATTGTTCGGTTCAAATAACAAACTTATTGAATTGAAAAAAAATACAACAAAAAAAACAGCAAAAAAAAAATAGAAAAAAAAAACCGTGGACCGGACCGGATCGTGGCCCCCCGGACTCGTGGACCGGACCGGCCCGGACCGTGGAACCACCAAACCCGTGGTTTGATCACGGGCCGGGTTCGGCCTCTGAAAATCGGACCCGTCCAACCCGCCGGACCCATGGACCGGGATACCCGTAGACCAGGCGGGTTTGGACCGGATCGGACCGACCCGCCCCTTTTTCAATTCACTAGCTAGTAGCTTCTTTCTTCCGTTCGATTTCTACAAACCAAATCTCACTCTACTTCAGTTCCGGATAAGTACTTGCTACTATTTTTCCATCAGTATCAATTTTGCAATAAAAAAGAAAAATTAATGTCAGGTGCGCAAGGAGCCCAACCAAAGGGGTCTTTCACCGCCACCACCTACAACACTGCACCCGGTGATGCCACAGAAGATCCACCGAGGATGGCTATAAGGTCTGACAAGGACGAGCCAGGGGTGCCGGTCAACAAGTTGGAGGATAAGGTCAAGGATGCGGCTGGCTTGGGTGGGCCCGTCTTCGGCGCTGGAGCAGATGACGGTAAACCCGATCTCGGTGTTGCCGGTACCGGCTAGACTGCAAATTTCATCTATGTATGCAATGGAATCGATCAGTTAGGAAGAAGGCAAGGGATATATATTATATATGTTAATTATAGAGTAAAAAAGAGGGGTGTTTAATAACTTTTGGCAAATCAAACTTTGTCCTTTCTTTCTTTTTCTTTTTGTTTACTAATAATTTCTCAATTCAAGAGACGCTAAAAAATGACCGACTGATTAGAGTACATGAATTTATGAACTTTTGAATTTGATTAGCGAAGAGGAAAAGAGCGTGATAATGGGACATGTCATGTGCACGACTTTAATAAAGGAAGGCAACTGGACAATACATGTATGCTTTAATTGGCCCAAGCCTTTTCCGAATCCTCTTTCTTTATATTATTTTTAATTAAACCGACTCTCTTTGTTGGAGATCCCCCACTTTGTGTACCCAACGGTGTCTCCATCCTCCTTCAAAATTTGTTCCCTGAGCTCTCTTTTGAATTTCGACTTGCTTCTATCACCAACTTTTATCTTTGATTTATAGGATTAATTTTGTTATAAATTTTATTAATTATCAACTTTTAATTAATTTAGGCATCAATTCTAAATTTTTTATGTATCAACTTTTAGTTATCTATACATAAACATATATATAAAATATTGACAATTATCAATATACACTTAATTTGTAGTGTATCAACTATGTATTTAAAGATAAACAACTTGATATTATTAAAGTATTCGTTCTGGTACAATAAAGACAAAATATACAAAAAATAAAATTAAAAGTGGGTCAATCTATAAAAGGTCCTAATCATTATTGCTTGGTCCAAGTCAATGTTTTTAGCTGCCTTAACTATTATTTCATTTTATTTTACTCCGAAGCAACATTAACATGAAATTTCTCGTGTTACATATTAAGAAATGATTGGTCCGCATAAAGACAAAATAATCTTATCTTGGACTTGTTATGTATATTATGAGACATAAAAATTTAACATGAACAATTGTACATTTTTTACGAAGATCGTGATATTGTACAACACGTATCATATGTATTGTTTGGATAATTATAATGTGTTATGATACGACACTTTCCCACAAAAAAATTGTTTGGATAATTGTATATTTTTTAGGAAGGGTCGTATTTGTTGCATGGAGCAATTAATTGTGGAGATGATATTATAACTCCAAATAAATATGACATATATGATATGACATATGTGAGTGAAAGGAATAATTAATTTGTATAATTATTTGTGTACATGTGATGTACAAATAATATACTAATTAATTAATTAGGTCAATTATTTCTAGAAACATTGTTAGAACCTAGTATAATTAATTTATCAACACTGTCGACCCACAAACAATGCAGTGGTATATGATTGCAGATCCGTGTGTAGTAGTGATAGATATTATCTCCCTATATATTTGCTTTATTATTTTAATGGAGCTTGACCTGGTGCTTCTACAGGAAATCTTTTCTCTCAAGTCTTTTGTCGGTGCCGATAATGCACATCCAAAAGAGAGAATTTTTTACCTATAGAAAATATTAAAAAGGGAAAGAAATAGAAGGAGTATCAATCTAAAAATTTGGTCGGCAGAACTTTTACAATAAAAAAGTTGTTTTTTCCTTCTTAATTTCTCTATTAAAATATAATTTTTTTAGAAAAATAGAAGGATTAAATCTATTTTGTTAAAAACTTTTTATATTTTAATAGAAAAAAATAAAATAAAAAGAACAACTGGTTTAGATCAGTAGAAATTCTACCGGTCCAAACTAATTCAAACTTTAAATCGGTAGAATTTCTACCGATCTTTAATTCTACTCGAGAAAATTTGTTGGTATTTTTCTGTTTTTCTCGCTTCTTTTTTAATATTTTCTGTAGAACAATTAAAGTTTTAGAACATCATAACAAGTTAAATTGATCGGAACATTTTTTTTTGTAAAAAGAATTTGAACTCCTTAAATAAATTAATAATACTATTAAAAAACGCTACAATTTTGCAACCATCTCCTTTTTCTGTCATGGTCCTAGGTAATCATAATTAATTGTAATATAGGCGTCTTGGTGAACGGTGACATTAATGTATAACTATCTTGCATTTGCTCAATACAAATTCCTATTTTTGTATTATGGCCTTTTTACATAATTTCTAACGGAATCAGACCAACTTTAAAATTTGAGGTTCAGTATGGTCACAGCGTATGAAAATCTATATTGTGAATTTGCAACTTCAAAAGTTTCGTTTTTCTCAAAATTGTAGAATTTCGGCCATGCCACAAATCTCAGAGAGCAAATAAATTTTGAATATAAACAAAAAATAATCTTCTTGCTCTAAAATTAAAGACGTGAATTAATGGTTGGCAATCTAATCCATAAAGTTGTCTCCAAATTTTAATTTATTTATGAAAAAAATATTCACAATTGGTTCAATCTTGTATATATTTCAAATTATACAACCTCTATTATCATATTCATTTACATTCATGTGGCATGATGCTCCCTTTAAATAAGGGAAGCAAGAAAATAGAAATTTAAGATGATAAGGAAAAAAAGAAAATTACTTGTAATTACCTGGCGAGTACGCTAAATAAGGTTTGTATATGATACTCTAATTTTGGTTGGGGAACATAATATTTAGGTCACAAGTCATTTGGACTACATCACCCTCCAAAGGAACAAAGCTTTGACCTCCACTTAATAAAAATAACAGGAAACTTCAGTAGCTCCTTCAGTCGTTCATTAAGAAATTAAATTGAATATAAATCTTTTAGAAAAAAAAAAACTCAGACACCATCAGATGAGACAAAAAGGAATTTGCTTGGTTGGCCAACCGACATTTTTATTAATATCCAAAGTTTAATAGAAATTATTAATTATATCCAGATTTCCGAACTTTTGCTAAAAATATCCAAGCCGGCCAGAAAATGGCCGGCTTACTCGTTTTTTTTTTTTTTTTAAGAGACATTATGAAGAGCAAAATAATGGAATCTAACACTGAAAATTTGAATTTTTTTTGTTTAAATTATTTGTTAGATTACTTCTTTTGATATATAATTAGTATATTTGTACTAAAATAGGCTAAATTATTTGAAATTATGTTAAATTACACTATATTAAGTTAAATTACACTAAATTACATTACATTACGATAAAATACAGTAAATTACGGTAAATTACATAGTAATAGAGACGATATCTTCACTGAAAAGGTGAAAAACGACGACGAAACTTCAAACGGTCATCAAACGGCCCTCAAGTGTCCGATTTCAGCAAATGACCACTTTTCGGAAAGCTTGCGAAAAATATGCATGCGTCCGTGCTAGCAATGCCGGATTCCGAAATTCAAAATCGCCAAAAAACAAAGAGAAGAGCCTCAAAACTTGAGTTGAAGTTTTCGATTAAGATTTTCGTTTCTATTATTCAAAGTAAATTAGTTACATACTGAACTTGTAGAATACTAGTTTTTACTATTTTTGGAATGTTTTTACTATTTTTTATGATTCATGAAAGATGGCACATAATCGGTCTATTTTAGCATAATTTTCGGTATTTCAGCATAATTAGCGGAGTTATTGTAATTTAGCGTAATTTAGTGTAATTCAACACAATTTCAAGTAATCTAGTATAATTCAACATAATTTCAAGTAATCTAGTGTATTTTAGTATAAATATGCTAATTATAAATCAAAAGAAGTATATATCTAACAAATAATTTAAACACAAAATTCAAATTTTCAGTGTTAGATTTCATTGTTTTGCTCTTCATAGTGTCTCTAAAAAAAAAAAAAAAAAACAGTAAGCCTGCCAGAAAATGGCCGGCTTAGGGGAGGTTGGCCAGAAAATGAGTAAGCCGGCCATTTTCTGGCCGGCTTGGATATTTTTAGCAAAAGTTCCGAAATCTGGGTATAATTAATAATTTCTATTAAACTTTGGATATTAATAAAAAAGTCGGGTTGGCCAATGGCATGCAGATATTCAAGTGGTATTATTCATTGAACAATAAAAACCAAAAAGCACATTGATGATGGCCAAGTAATCAAACTTCTTTTATAATCATTTCAATGCAATCGACAGCACAAATGCACCGGTCTATTTACAACTGTAAATCATCTTTTTCGTAATACATCTTGGTTTCCTCAAAGAAGACATTCACAGCAGGAGTGTCGTAGTGATGAAGTTTAGTCATGTCATTACCTCTTGCCGCTCCATGCACGCCAAAATGGGATTTCACTAAGGCAAATGCAAAAGAACCTGTTGCTTGTTTGATCATCCAACCAATAAGAAGACGGGTCTCTACCTTTGTTACCGCTAATGGTGGTTGCTCTTCTCCTGCTATCAAATTTGACATACGGCGTACAGTAACAGTGGCAGAATTGTCATCATACAGTGTATTCTTCATCAAAGCAGCTTCTGCATAAGTATTACAATTAGATTGATGAGAGTCATTCAAAATAGTGATGGGTTGTACACAACTACATGTATACATAATTTGTTTGGAAATAATGTTCAATTTCCACCAAATCTTACTAAGCTCGCCCTAACCAAATCTGGTTTGACGGAAGACCCCATGCCCAGTCTAGGAAAACTACAGGGCCCTGGAATATCTGAGCTTACAAGATGGAGCATACAGAGGGGAGAAAATGGTTTGCTCCTCATTTGGATTTCCACAGTTGCAGTTCTTACAACTTTCCAAACATATTGACATAATAGATCGGAACAATTGAAGTTTTGAAACATCATATAATGACACGTTGAAATTGATCGGAACAATTTTTTTTTAAAAATAATTCAATCTCCTTAAATAAATAAATAAAACTGTACAAAACCCTACATTTTTCCAATGCCCGTCCGTTGTAGGGGTACTCATAATTGTAATAGGCCGCATTTGTTTAGTATAAATTATCATTTTTGTATTAATGACGTTTCTATTAATTTAATTAAAAGTTTATTAGCCCACATTACCATTTTTACTCTAGCTCGGACGTTTTAGTGAATTTCCAACAATTTAATGTCCTATCTTTACTTTTTTTTTCTGGCAGAGCCCACAAGAGCCCTTGATCAGAACGGCCCAAGCCTAAGTCCGGACTTCGGGCTCGTGAGGTGATTTCAAGAGCCCGAAGCCCCAAACAGAAACCCGGCATTGCATTCAAAATTCTCAGAAAATTTAACAGATTTTCCAATGAATCCAACCAATTATTCAGCTTATAAAACAAAATTCGCACGAAAGGTAGATAACTGAGCACTGCGTCCAACGCCGGCAAGGATACAAGCAAGAACATATGACGGAAAGATGAGTAGGTAATAAATTGTGTAAAAGTGAAGAATAAAGATCAACATTTCATTCAAGAACATGACGTCCCCCTTGATTTACATTATTATTAACTAATTGCAATTAAGAGAATTGATTATTATTCCCCTTTATCTTTCTTCTGTCTTGACAGGGCCCCCAATAATTCTGACAATTGTTCGCCCATTTGTCAGCGTTTCCCTTATTAAACCTTAGGGCAAGCGTTTGTGAATTTACATAAAGTATGTATGAGCCATAGCTATGAAAATTGAAATCGGAAGTGGAATCAGTAAGTTCATCATAAAATAGAAACCGGATGAATCAGTAAAAATCGACCGAATCCAATCTGAAACATGAATTACTAAAAAGGACCAAATCGAATCTGAAACATGCATATTTTCACAAAAAAAAAACTTGTTTTATGTTCAATAGGTTGGAAAAAGGTTACAAAAAAATATTTTGTCAAACAATTATGCTGGTACCATTTTGTCACACAAATATTTTGTCTAATATTACTATTGGCAATTCCTAATTTTGGATATTCAGTCAAGTCTCATTTTGGGCTAAAATTCTGCAAACCACCAACCTGGTATTCCCAAGTTTCCAACTAATACTGATACCAACCAGCCCCTGTCTGATACAATAACCAGGATACTGCAACAAATGACAGGTAGCATACACCTAGTTCAAAAGCAGTATGGAGTTCTTATAAATAAGGAACAAAAATTGCTTCAAAAGAAAATGAAGACTGAGAATAGATAAATCAAGTGAGAAGTACCCTCATGTCGTCCTTGTACTCTGACAGAGGGACATATAGACTAGTTGGGATGCGGTTTACACGAATCATTGCCACCAACCCACCTTCTTGGAGCTTCAGCCCGCTTCCTTGCTTCCTCAACTGCTTTTGCCTCTCCTTGGAGCCTTGCCTTTTCTGTTTAAATGCCAAAAAATAAAAATAATAATAAAGAACAAAAGATCGCAATTAATAATCAATAACAAAAATTATTGAAAGTTAAATGAACTGTTTGGCATAGAAGACAACAACCCACCTTCTCTTTATAGCCTTTCTAGCTCTTCTCTTTCTCACCTTAGCTTCTCAGGGTCCTTTTTTGCAACCTTCTAGATGCATTAGTCATTAATCAAAGTTAGTAACCAAATATAAATGATTATTCTGACTCATTTAATTTTCTTTTCCCAGACTTCTTTGGAGCATTGCAAAATTTTTGTTGCCTTGTCTTCTTCAACTGAATATGGACCATGCTATTTTTCTAGGAGGCCATGGTACTATGCATAGCGCATATTGGTCTGTACTATGGATCCATATCTTCATTTTCAAACATCAAATAGTCGATTGGAACAGCTCAACATGATCTTCATATGAAAATGTACTTCAAGGCCAAATTTTACATTTTTAAGATTTCTTTACTATTTATTTAGATGGGTAAAAAATCACTACAATTGGACGGTCCACAATCTAATCAGAATATTAATCTGAAAATGAAACAAGTTAATGAAAATTCAATACCTCTGTACGTAGATAGTTAATGTATGCTTGATATTGTTTTTTTTTTTTTTCGTTTTATAGTCTAACCTCATTCATCTCCTCAGCTGGATTGAAATTACGCTGCAGTCCCTCTGTGGAAATTTTGGACTACTTTCCTTTGAACTTAATTAAATTGCGCTGCAGCCCCTCTGCTTTGATTTTGCACTTCCAGCTGCAGTTCGATGACTGTTTCAACCGGTCATCACCTGTATCCATGAAGGGAAAATATTAATTAAGAGCCCTCAAAGAGGTCAAGTATGCAAGTTTAGTAAATAATTAGTGTATGTAAACCAAACAACAAGTACCAATTGAAGGCAAAGAAACACTAGTGGTATGAAAACCAAACAGGTACTGCTATATCGTTAAAATATTTTATTGTCAACCCCCCTCCTTTTATCCGGGCTTAGGACCAGCTATATAGTTTAGACACAGGGAGATTTAAAATTTGAAATATGTTATATAGTATCCCTCAAATTTAAATAAAGAAACAAGGTCAGATATATACCTGCTGGGAAGGTACTGTAGTAGTTTCAACCGGGCTTAGGACCAGCTACTCGTGTCCTTCTCCATTCCTCTGGACATTAACATGTATGCAAAATTGTAAAATGATTTTATTGCGCTGTCAAATGATTTTCAATGTGTATATACATTCAATTATCATATTCGTTCCCAACGTGTTCGGTTTTTTGTGTAATTTGCACACTAATACCATTTTCACATAACCAGTATTCTGTCCAAAATCACATGCCATAACTATACATATCCAATTAGGCTTGAGTGATGCTTGATATTGTTTATTATACTTGTTAGCAAGTATCTCCTGTGGCAAATAGGGCTGTACTAATGAATTAGAGATATGACTAATAACACTTTTTTTTTTTTTCATTTGCTAGTCTAACCTCATTCATCTCCTCAGCTGGATTAAAATTGCACTGCGGCCCCTCTGGCAATTTTGGACTTCTTTCCTTTGAACTTGGTAAGATTGTGCTGCAGCCCCTCTGCTTTCATTTTGCACTTCCAGCTGCAGTTCGAGGACTCTTTCAACCGGTCATCACCTGTATCCAATATGCAAGTTTGGTAAAGAATTAGTGAAGGATACCTATAATTGAAACCCAATCATCAGGTGAGAGAGTTGGCATCTAGCCCCATCAGGTGGTGCAGATTAGTTCAAATCACATTATAATCTCATTGAAACCTCATCACATTATAATCAATAAAGATTGTTACAGATGCAGATTAGTTCAAATCAAGACAACATACTTTCTTATTCAACATAAATCTGCCTCAACAGGTACCAATTAAAGGCAAAGATACACTAGTGGTATGAAAACCAAAACAGGTACTGCTGGCCAGCACCACTTTAAAAATTGATCAAATAAAAAAAAGCAAAAGGAAAGAACAACTAAAAATAATTTCAGCTAACAACATCAGACACTTCAACAGGAAATTTAGGCAAACTAGTCCCAATAAAGTGGAACTTGTTAGAAATGAAGTTTGGACGCTTTGTGAATTTTGTGCATATTCTTTTAAAAAAGAACTTTCGCTTTTTATCAAAATAAACCTTCCTTTTGTTGTATAGTTTTAGTTATTTCAGTTCTTTTTGCAAATTTTCGGTGTCTTTTTTGTTTTAATTAATTTGAGTTGCTATTCTTCTAATTAACAGATTTCAAATATTTTATTGTTAAACCCCCTCCTTTTATCCGGGCATAGGACCAGCTATATAGTTTAGACTTTAGACCTAGGGAGAGTTAAAATTTGAAATATGTTAGTATCCCTCAAATTTAAATAAAGAAACAAGGTCAGATATATACCTGCTGGGAAGCTACTGTAGTAGTTTCAACCGGGCTTAGGGCCAGCTACAAGTGTCCTTCTCCATTCCTTTGGACATTAACATGTATGCAAAAGTCGAGTTGGCACTGTTATGTTGTGGGCCTTGTCTGTGCAGGAATGAGTCAATAAAGTTTTTGAAGTTTGAAACAAGAAGAGTCACAAATAAGAATATCTTAAAAACCAAATCTATTGCAAGAGCCTTTAATTTATTCAATAAATTTGAAAAGAAAGTACCTTATTAATACGGGGTTGGTAAAGCAGAGTGTTTCCCAGAAGCCACCTGCCACCACGCCTTTTAATGGACTTATTTTTTAGAGAAACACGTAACCCCAGATACTCCTCCAGCAAATCAACTTTCTTGATTTCTAGATGTTTTTGTTTTTTCAACATGAGTTGGAGGTCTATTATAAAAGTCGAGTGTCCTTATGTTTCAGAGCAATCGGCCACCACGGCCTTCAATTGTCTTATATTTCAGAGAAGCAGGTAACTCCGGAAGCTCCTCCAGCAAATCAACCCCACGGATTGTTAGACTTTGTAGGGCAGTGAGTCTCCCCATTGTAGCAGGCAATGACTTCAGAGAGCTTGCATCACCGATAAATAACTTCCTTAGAGAAGCAGGTAACTCCGGAAGCTCCTCCAGCAAATCAGCCCCATAGATTGTTAGACTTTGTAGGGCAATGAGTCTCCCTATTGTAGCAGGCAATGTATTGAGATTTCTCACACGCTGGAGAGTCAACCACTTGAGGGTACTGCTGTTTTGCAGAATCCATTGCTCCAGCAAAGCCTCCATCCATGTGTTAATGTTGGAAATTGATAACTGGATTGTGGAAATTTTATACGAGAGAGAGGAGTTTATAATCTTTAATATCCTTTTTTTTATTCAAGAGGAGTACAAAGCCTTTTTGGAGTACAAAGCTTTTTGATATATCCTTCACCTCACACACGTTACACCTATATATACAAGTGTAAAGTCGGTTTACACAATTCTAGATTATACATGATACTCTAGATGCTTTTAAATATAAAATATTACAAAAGTATTTTCTAGGATATTCTATATTAACCGACTTTGCTATTACCGACTTTGATATGTCGGTTGACTATTTCTTGACTATTCTAGAATAGGATTAATTATTGGGCCTTGGGCATTATTAGGCCTTGGGCCTTCGGTGCTGTTAAATTCAACACTCCCCCTCAGCACCGACTTGATTCTCTTGAAATTTTTATTTTGCTGATCGATTTTCCGTATCCTATATTATCTCCCCCTTGATATGAAATTCCGTGTGGCTCCTTCACGTAAATTTCTTTATCAAAGTAGTTATTTTGAAATGTCGATCCAACGCCAAGTCGATATGATTGCCACTTCTCTAGCCTTCTCATCGGAGCATATTTCTCACAATAGTTGATGTCGGATTTTTGTATGAAGTCCTTTTTCATCAATCTTGCTTTGTAGTTTTTAATTTCTCCGCAAGAATTTAACTTTGTCTTGTAAATGACTTCACTATTTTTTGGTCGATTGGAAAGCTTCCGAATGTTGTTCTTCTCGATCATTTGCATTTTGTTCTTCATGGCTTTTATCCAATTTTCATGCTTCTCGGCCTCTTCAAAGCTTTGAGGTTCAACTATTGAAAAATTTGATGACTCGTAACTTTCAGGTAAAAATCTTACGTGCTTGGGGGATGACTCTGATATCGTAGACCCTTCTTTAGCTCTTCGACTAGCACTCGGGTTGGAACATATACTTGAAGTAGTGTTTGAACTTGATCCGTCTTGGCGTTGTGTATCACTTTTCTCTTGCGGCTCGATCACCTCATTTCTTAGCGCCAAATGCGGAGCGTAGCTTATGTGGAGTGGGAAGCTTCTAGACTTCTCCATTTGTATTCTTGTTATTATTTGATTTTTATTTCTTCGGTCGAAAATTTTGCAGCCTCCATCTTCAAAATGAACTACATACCCGTTTTGCACTAATTGCCCCACGCTCAGCAAATTTTGTTTTAGGTCCGGAACCAGTAGTACATCTCGGATAAATTTCAGACCCATCTTGGTTTGTATGGCAATACTTCCTTTTCCTTTTGCTTGAACAATTGAGCCATTTCCCATACGTACCTTTGTCTCATATGAAGTGTCGATGTGGTGAAATAATTTGCGGTTTCCGGTCATGTGATTTGTGCAACCGCTATCAATGAACCAGATATCGCCATTCTCTTCTTTGGCTGAGTGGCACGCATAGAAAATACTTTCTTGACTCTCATTTTCTTCTATGAAGTTTGCTCGGTCGTTAATTCTTGTTCTGCACATTCGTGCTATGTGGCCGATCTTCTTGCATTTGTTACATCTCTTTGTTGACCAACATTCTGATGTACTGTGGTTCGACCTTTTGTGTATATCGCACCATAAATTTGAATAACTCGAACCTGGTGCTTTCTCCTTCTGCGCCGACTGCTTTTCTGCATCTTGTCGCGGATTGCCTTCTTCTTGCATATTTTGTTGACTCGTGGGGTTATATCGAGGTCTGAAGCTCATCTTGGAGTGAAATGCGTCTTCTACCAAATTTCCTTCTCGTTGGAGCTTTCTCTCTTCATGTGACTCCAGAGAGCTCATCAATTGTTGAATCGACAGCGTTGATAGATCTTTCGATTCTTCTATCGCTGTAACGATGTAGTCGTACTTGTCGGTGAGGCTAATTAAAATTTTTTCCACTACCTTCTGATCTGAGATGTCTTCGCCATATTTCCGCATTTGATTTACAATTTCGATGACTCGCGAGAAGTACTCCTTGATTTTCTCCGACTCCTTCATTTGAAGGTTTTGAAATTGTCTTCTTAGTGTTTGCAGCTTCACTGCTTTCACCTTCTCGGAGCCTTCAAATTCCTCACTCAAAATTTCCCATGCCTTCTTGGATGTGGTTGCTCCACTTATTCGTGGAAATAGACTTTCGGCAACACCTTGTTGAATTAGAAACAAGGCCTTCGCATCGTTCATTTGTTCTTGTTTCTGCTCCGGCGTCAAAACTCCCGTAGTCGGCAGCGTAGAATCTTTATTGACTATATCCCACAATCCTTGCGAAAGCAGCAGCGTCCGCATCTTGATCTTCCACATGTCGTAGTTTTCTCCAATTAAGATGGGAACCGTCGATTGCGCCATGGTTGCGCCTCCTGAAGACATCGACTCGTGATGCTTCTTATATTTTACAAACGCCCTTGTCTACTTCGCGAACTTCTTATTCGAACCTGATGCTCTGATACCAAATGTTAATGTTGGAAATTGATAACTGGATTGTGGAAATTTTATACGAGAGAGAGGAGTTTATAATCTTTAATATCCTTTTTTTTATTCAAGAGGAGTACAAAGCCTTTTTGGAGTACAAAGCTTTTTGATATATCCTTCACCTCACACACGTTACACCTATATATACAAGTGTAAAGTCGGTTTACACAATTCTAGATTATACATGATACTCTAGATGCTTTTAAATATAAAATATTACAAAAGTATTTTCTAGGATATTCTATATTAACCGACTTTGCTATTACCGACTTTGATATGTCGGTTGACTATTTCTTGACTATTCTAGAATAGGATTAATTATTGGGCCTTGGGCATTATTAGGCCTTGGGCCTTCGGTGCTGTTAAATTCAACACCATGAACAATGGGAAACATATAGGGAGCTAACAAAGCTTAGGCTTCTTAGTGGTTCGATGAGAAGGAGAGAGAGGTTATCAATGTGAAGTTCCTTGATCTTTAAAGAAGCCAAGCTACTTCCTCGGTCGGCACTATGTGCTTGTTCCCTAGATGAATGTTCAACGAGCTTCTTGCATTCTGATATATGTAGCCTATTGAGAGATCTGAATGCATTTTCTGAGGAGGGAATACGAGAAATATTTGCACAATCAGAAATCCAAAGACCAGTGAGAGTAGGAAGGCTCGATGCTGATTCCAGCAGTGGCTCATCAACTTTACCGCAGTTTTGTAATGAAAGGTATTTGAGTGCCATGGGAAGGAGGGTGCTCTGGTAGAAGTACGAGATTCTAATATTTAGCATTGGGCAATACAATATTTCTAATTTTTGTAGCGATACAAATTTCCCAAATGCACCCATTGGTAGATGTACGAGATTCTTACAACTTCTGACTACTATCTCCTCGATAGACTCAAAATCGATGTTGTCTTGCTGCAGGAATCCGTTCAAAGATCTCAAGTTGGGGCAGTTTCCTATGTTCACTACTCTTAGTGATGATTTTAGGGATAATGGCACAAGAGTGTTATTACCAGAATTTTGGTACAAAGCTGGAAGAGAAGTCAAGCCCACATAACTAATTCGGAATTCAATAAGAGAAAGTGGCATATCAGGTAACTTGTCCAGATTTGGACACTCACGTATATCAAGAATTTTCAAGTATGGCATTTTCCATGAAAATAATTGGTTTTTCCAAAGAGGACAATCAAGTAATTTGAGAGATGATAGGTTTAAAGGCGGTGAATCCTCCATCCAATTAGGAGATCTTTGGCCATTATAATTGTAAATTGTCAATTCCATGAGACTGGGAGGGGGTTGGAGGAAACCAATGATTTCCTCAGAGAGAATAGGATTATTCTTCCTTAATTGGGTCCATTTCAGGGAGAGCGACATGAGATTATTCTTCTCTAATAGGTTGGCACTCTTAGCTTCAGTATGATCCTCTATATTCTCAATGTTTTCAATAG
Source organism: Carex parvula (assembly GCA_025461045.1). Classification (NCBI taxonomy): domain Eukaryota; kingdom Viridiplantae; phylum Streptophyta; class Magnoliopsida; order Poales; family Cyperaceae; genus Carex; species Carex parvula. The sequence goes on from JAJGRW010001338.1 coordinate 34,086, forward strand.
ACAGATGTCGGAGGTTCTTTAGTGTGCCCAGTTCATTTATACGTTGACCACTCTCTTGTCCAACAAAAAAGGTTAACTCTTGGAGAGACGTCAGCTTGTGGACTCCATGAATGGTTTGCATTATCTTCTTTGGAAGCCTCATATAACGCAACCTAAGTAGATTGGTTATTCCAGTTGTTTCAATTGCTGAATAGATCGCAAACAAATTATCTCCTGGAATTTCTAGAACTTGCAAATGATAAAGTTTGTAAACTGAAGCAAGGAACAAGTACTTGAACGTTTCATCAGTTGTCACTGCAAATGATAAATATTTTTCAGGTCCCTCTACGGATAGGTAGCGAAGGTGTACCAAACAGCTTATCTCTTTAGGCATTTCACCGGTTCCGTACCATCTGGATCGACATATTTTCAACAAACGTAAACTTTTCTTAATTAAAATATTTGGAAGAACAAATGAATTCGAATCAGGGGTTACAACCAAGCTGCGTAAATTTTGAAGACGGAAGACCTTTCCAATTTCACGTTCATGTACATAAACATGTCGTACAGTGGTAGGTATGGTAATTGATTTATCATTAGGTTCTATTCTACAACATTCTCCATAGGAAACGTTTTGGGCCAACTCATGCACCAGATCATGCATAGCATATCTCATATATACCCTTTCAGTTTCACCATTCCATGATTGAACATATTCAAAGAATGACTTCCTTAAAAGAAGATTGAAGTAATCTTCTCCAATATCTTCTGGCCTTTCTTCTTGACTTGATTGTTGCCGGACAAATCCAGAACAGATCCACATTTTGATCAACTCATCTTTATCAAACAGATGATCTTGAGGAAATATGCTACAAAATCTAAAGCATACCTGCAAATTTGCGGGTAAATGGTAGTAGCTCAATTTCAAAACCTCCACCACATCATTTGCTTGCTCTAAGTTAAATAGAGACCCGTGATTCAAAACTCTTCTCCAATACTGGTGGTCCATACGTGAATTCAGCAAGCTTCCGATCACCTTTGTTGCTAATGGACTACCTCGGAGCATTTTTAGTATTTGATCTCCAATTGCTTGCAAATCTCTATGATTGTCAAGGTTAAAACCACGAAATGCATAGCTCTGAAAGAGCAATCGCAACTCTTGCTCTTTTAAGCCTTGTAATGATAGAGATTCATGCTCTGTACTTATCACACTTGCAAGCAAGTCTGCCACTGATTTCATTCTAGTAGTAAATAATATTTTACTACCTTCTTGTACAAATCTCAAAGGAGCAATCAGTTGGTCCCAGTGGCTCCTTTTCTCATCATCCCATATATCATCTAAAACTAGAAGAATTTTCTTTAAATGTATATTTTCTTTCAAGGTCTCTTGAAGTGAATTTAATGGTTTATTACAACAATTATTTTCGCCTAGTTCACCAAGCATCTTTCTCGTTATATCTTCAACACTGAAGTTAGTAGAAACACAAACCCATATTGTTTTGTCGAAATGATTCGACCCGCGCATCTCTTGATATGCAAATTGTACAAGGGTGGTCTTTCCTAGTCCACCCACCCCAACAATTCCAAACGAAGAGAGGCGAACATCAGTTGGTCGCTTTAGCCAATCAATTATCTTGTGCTTCTCAACTTCCCGGCCAAACAACTCTCTTTCAACTATAAAGGAAGTAGTTTCACGACTTAAAACTTTAGAGGTTTCTTGTCGTGATTCAGAAAGATCATAAATACCTAGCACAGTGGCAGCTTGAAGGAGATTCTCCACACCTTTAGCAGCCTGATCCAACATTGCTACAGCCTCCTTCAACCTCTCCAAAGTATCATCATTGATAGTAGATGGTTTTCTCTTCTTTGAACTAGAAGCGGATCCACTCGCCTCATCTCGGTCGTTCACCATATCCTCCAGTTTTTTGTACTCCAACTCATCAAGCACATCTTCAGATGCTTCAACAGCCTCCCTAAACTGCTCGACCCATTGGGCAGCATCCGGGTGCTTCATCTTGAGTGCTTCAGCAATGCCCATGACAGCTGTGATCTGGGGAAGAGCTCCCTGTAGCCTCTTTAGCTCGGCTTTACTGTCAGCTGGCAGCGCATGGTCACGTAAGTACGTAAAACCCGTGTTGATAAGTTTTCCGACAACAGCGGACCCCGCCCACTCAACAATTTTCCAGGCAGCGGTTGAAAGAGCCATCTTGAAGCTTCTTCTTTCTTCTACTGCGGCAGCTTCCTCAAAGCCGCTGGGTTTTTTTTCGATTTTTGTTTTTTCCTTGCTAGTGTTGCTTGGGAATGACAAATAACAAGTAGCAAAATGTATTTTTTTTTTTTTAAACACGTACTAAATTGGTGATTGAGAGAACAGGTCGATTGAGAATGAAGATAGCAAAAGGCAGGGATTGGTTGGTTAATAATAAGCAAGAGATACGAGAAATAGAGATTTTGGAAAGAGATACCGTGTACCCACCCAATGGCAAGAGATCGAGCAGAGGGCTGAGGTGAGAAACAGAGATTTGGACGAGTACCCTACGGCAAGAGATCAGAGAGAGTCGGAAACAGAGATTGCAAAGATAGATTGAATGCAGTTGCAAAAGAGAGGAGATGTATGGAGATTGAATTTAGTTGTGTAGAAGGTGAATAGAATGAACTAGTCTACACGTTGACTTCAAAATTTCAAATCTTCTGCCTATGTGGCACTCACAGAGTTACAATCCCTGCAGGATAGGAATACAAAACAAGTAGTTGGTACTTGGTAAAGGCAAAGTGGAAGCGTCAGTGACCCGCCACACTGTCAGTAAATGCTGTAATGGATTTTCGGAGAAACACTTCATTGCTGTATAACCTGTATTGAATTTTCGGAGAAAGTGGTATGCCACTTTCTCATAAATGCTGTATTATTTTAAGTCTACTCTGCAATCCGTCCTTTTTTCTATTTAACTCTAAAAAAGTATTTTTCAAAAACTGTCGGATGGATCCACTGCATCAATGGGCCGTGTTCTATTTATGTTGCTTCCATTATATCATTGTTATATAAAGACATTATTTTTAAAAACAACACAGTAGATTAGTAGTTGGTAGTTGCATCTTCAAATATCAGTTTAAATTTCTTATTTTTTTAAACTAACAAATATTCACATATGCAAAAACCTCATATACAGTCATGTTGGACTGAAAACTTGCGATGAAAAGAATTACGGTTCAATTGCTTCTTATGAAAAGTAATTTTGATTTAATAGGTTTGGACTACTTTGTTTTCTTTTACATTAACTTTGTTCTCTTTTATTGTTTTTGTTGTTTTCAATATGTAAAATAATATTATCTTTTTTTTTATGTGAGAGACTATTTTGTTATTTTTATTATGTAAGTGACTACTTTTGTTGTTATTTATCTAGTACCTATTTAATTAATAAATTTGAATATGACTATAATGAGTTTGAATTTGGCAAGTTATTTGAATCAAATTTCTAACATAAATTCTCAATCCAACCCTAAGAAAAGACAAATTTTTTGAATTGGAAAGTGGTTTCTCACAATACCCAAAACATCCGTTAAAAACTAATAATGAATTAAAAGCAAATTTTTATTATATTGAAACACAAAGAAACACTACATTGTGCCCAAAGCCCCAAACAATAATGCAACTACCAAAGCTATAAGAGCCTATCAATGACTTTACACATGGGGTCACGCTCAGTGATCCACAAATTGGGACCATGAATAATTAATTGTACATTATACAAAACAGAGGATCGGTAACTAGGGGTGTAAACACTCGCATACGGATCGGATAGTGCTCAACCGTATTCTTAACCGTATATGTAATTTAATAAATCATTAGTATGTATATGCAATTTAATAAATTAATTTAAGAACAGAGATTACTTATTTTGTGGTTCAGGGATATAAACGGTCGGATACGGATAGTTACGGATAGTTAAAAATCAAACTGTATCATTATCCGTTATAAATTTCCGAATACGAATATGGATACGGATCAGATAATTTAAGTAATTTTCCGGATTCAAATCCGGATAAAATCAAATAATATCCGATCCGTTTACATCTCTATAGGTAACTCATCCGGTCCAAATCCGAATTCGGATACGGATCTTGTCTCATAAACGAAGAGGATATCCAATATATCCGAAACACAAAAGCTACTCAAATCCCGGTTAATCCAGATGCCTTTTCAAATCCGCGTGCCAAAATTAAAAAATGAATCGATAAATATTTATTTTCATGCCTTTAAAGCTGAAAAAAAATTCCGTTCATAGTACAGACTAATACGTGCTATACATAGTACCATAGCTTCACAGCTCGTATCGTAAAACTTAAATTGGTCAGAACTGAGTTAATTGATTCGATTTCAAACAAACCCAAATTTTTTTAGAGAACAAACAAACTCAAATTCTAAGTTATATTTTTTTTTTTTGAGAGCTTGATATATATATATATATATATTTTAAGCTATACTCATTCATACTTCACACAGCTGTAGCCTGTAGCAGCATCTAATTCCTAAATAGAAAGCAAAATTATAGGTAAAGTACGCACTTGCACATGGCGTCTTGTGCAAGAATTTGCCATATTGCATCTCCAATTATGATATCATATTTGACTATTCGAATGACCTCTAATCATACAAAATTTTGGGTACAGAGATTCTAAAACAATTTTATATTGTCACAGACAATTTAAAGGGAGAATGTGGTACAGAAAAAAAAATAGCATCTTTCAATTTTATATTCGAGATAACCTCTAATCATACAAAATTACTATAAAAACAATTAATTTGTAATTTTAGAATTCTAGTTACTATTTCAATACAATATATTGATCAAGACATATTTTGCATTGTTGATCATAGTCACATAATGTATACATAAATAAATTATATTAAGAGAAAAGAATAAATAAATTTGCTATTTATTATATTAAGGAAAATGAATAAATAAATTTGTTAGTCTTCGTACACAACTAGTGTTTTGCATTATTGTAGAATGACAGATGCTATGTGGCATTCACAGTGTTACAATCCCTGGAGGATAGGAATACGAAACGAGTAGTTGGTAATTGGTGAAGGCAAAGTGGAAGCGTCAGTGACCCGCCACACTGTCAGTAAGTGCTGTATTGGATTTTCGGAGAAACACTTTATTGCTTCAATTACTTTTGTCCTGTGAGATCGAAGCACTTTATTCCATCACGAAAAGAGAGAAGCCTTGTTCTTTTATTTTATGTGATATTGATCACTTGAGAGTAGGTCCGATGCCCATCGGACCTACTCTGGTTCAATGGGTTTAATCACCGTCAATTTGCTTTAAGATTTTGTGTGAAAACTTTAAATTTCGTGCGCGTTTGTTTCAGTATTCGTGCGCGCAAATTCTAAATTAGATCGGACGGTTATGGTGCTCGTTGAACCTAAAGTAGGTCCGATGGACATCGGACCTACTCCGTTCTCGATATTGATACCTACCAATTAACCAATGTGATTGCTCCACTTTTTCACTCTAAAAAAATACTTAATTTCAAAAACTGTCGGATGGATCCACTGCATCAATGGGCCGTGTGATCTTTTTGTTGCTTCCATTATATCATTGTTATATAGATATTATTTTTAAAAACAACATAGTAGATTAGTAATTGGCAGTGGCATCTTCAAATGTCAGTTTAAAATTCTTATTTTTTTTTTAAACTAACAAATATTCACATATGCAAAAACAAACTTACAATGAAAAGAATTACGGTTAAATTGCTTCTTCGAAAAATAATTTTGATTTAATAGGTTCGGACTAATTTGTTTTTTTTTAAATTAATTTTGTTCTCTCTTATCGTGTTTGTTGTTTTCAATATGTAAAATAATATTATTTTGTTGTTTTTTTTATTATGTAAGTGACTACTTTTAGTGTTATTTATCTAGTACACATTTAATTAATAGATTTGAACCCGATTAGTTACTGAGTTTGAATTCGATAATTGATCAGTACAAAACCAACGAGTTTAAGATTATGAGTTTCTTTTACAAAATTCATGATACAAAAAAGAAATTGCAATTTCCTTATTATGTATCCACAATAATTTTATTTTTTGATAATTGCTCCAGTACATTGTTTTTGAACCATCAGATGAAATATGGGCATTATGGGAAAATAAAATATAATCACTTGTGTTATGTTTAGTAATAAATAGATTAAATTGTAATAAGAGAATTAGATATCCAGCAAGGTATAGTGGTGTCCATCTATAAAACATAATCACTAGAAAAATGTACCAAAAAAAGGTAAAAGCAAGACATTGATTAATGCCTCACATGTAAAAGCAAGATATTGATTGATTTGATAACAAATGAATGAAATGGGAGGTTTTGTATGAAAAAAAAAGGAATGGGACAGCAACTACGCTACATGTATTTACATTTTAATTTGTTTGAATTGAGTTATGTTGCATTTTTAGTAAAGTTTCCTTTTGCAAATTTCGTATAGATAAACTTCTAAATTATAGGAAACAAATTTTGTTGTAAAATATAAAAAAATATGACAAAGAAACAAAAAATTTACGAGAACTAAGCTTTATCTGATTTACTGTTTCAAAATTTCTTGGGAGGCTCATTGGCTGTATAAAACACTCAAATAAGAAATACATCAAACATCAATAAAACCTGTGTAACATCCCAATTTTCATATATTTGGAAATTTTATTTGATATAAAGTGAAACACGTAATTGAAATTTTTTTATAGTATTCGCCATAACTTGTTAAAATTTATTTAAAATTTATATGAATTGAGATGAACAACTATTTCAAAGTTACTTGATTGTATAGTCATTTTTGTTTTTTTACTGTTTATCCTATATATTATTAGTTCATTTGAATACAAATTTATTAAAAAAAACAAAAGATAACCCTAATCATATAAAATATAATATAAAAAACAATACACTAATCAAGGAACATCGTCAAACATTACAGTCACATTACGATCAATATGTAAACATGTCAAAAAAATATAAGACAACAGTATGAAATCTAAATTTCATATTGATTTTTAATTTGTAGTTTTTTATCCCAGATTTTTTATTATATTGTTTACTGCAAATAAAAAAAATAAACAAAATATGCCTACCACTGGTTTTTCCAGCGGTAGTCTTCCGAAGACAACGGTTGTTTTTTCCAATGCTAATCTAAGAAGGTAATTTTACAAAATGTGAGAGCATATTTGTAATTTTTTTTCTTGAGAATATCAATATGTATACAAATTTCGGCTTGTCGGCCCACAAGTTTTAAAATTGAACCAAAATACATTTTTTATTTTACACCCAAAGCTGAAGCATGAAGTCTTAAACAGAATGTTGTGCAATTACAATTACACGCGTCTCTCCATCTTTAAATCTCCCTAACACGTGTCAGTCAACTATCCTACGTGTCGGGTCACCCCACCAAATTCATCCCTTTGCTAGTAGCTTCTTTCTTTCGTTCGATTTCTACAAACCAAATCTCACTCTACTGAAGTTCCGGATAAATTTTTCCATCAGTATCAATTTTGCAATAAAAAAGAAATATTAATGTCAGGCGCGCAAGGAGCACAACCAAAGGGGTCTTTCACCGCCACCACCTACCACACTGCGCCCGGTGATGCCACAAAAGATCCACCGAGGATGGTCATAAGGTCTGACAAGGACGAGCCGGGGGTGCCGGTCAGTAAGTTGGAGGATAAGGTCAAGGATGCGGCTGGCTTGGGTGGGCCCGTCTTTGGTGCCGGAGCAGATGATGGTAAACCTGATCTCGGTGTTGCCGGTACGGGCTAGACTGCAAAGTTTCACGTGTCATCTATATATATGTATGCGATGTAATTAATTAGTTAGGAAAAAGGTAAGGATTATATGTTCATTATAGAGTAAAAAGGATGTGTACCAAATAAATTTTACAAATTAAATCGTCTTTTTTCTTTTCTTTTTTTACTAATAATTTCTAATTTTTTTCTACAAATTAACATTGTTCTGGTGATGAAGTTGACATCACTTTTCTCATTTTCACGTCGTGATAATTTTCTTTAGGCTTTATTCGTCTATCTTTTTTCTTTTTTAGTTCTTGGGTAGTTCACTTGCAATAATTACAATAGTTCATTAATATTATTTTGACACAAATTTAAAAATATTTACTAAGTTACAATAGTTCTATTCTTGTATTAAGTTTTAGCACGATCCAAACGTACCCGTACCCGAAAAGATAAAACAGTTACAACATACAAGCTGATCAGACCATGGTCAATCACTTTAATTGGGCTTTTCTGAAATGAACATCACAAATTGGGCTTTTTCACAAATTAACGGAATTTCTTATGTGTTCATAAGAATTTTATAAGAATTTGGTCAATTTCGAACACGAATGACTAATTAATAGATGGGTCCAAAGAAAAAAAGTCTCATTTTAGACTTTTGATGCATTTCCGATTTATGGTCTAAATTGTTTGAGAGAAACGGAGCGCAAATGTATACTCTTGTCGTCCGTCTTTTTTAAATTAACAAAGAAAAATAATACAAATTACACTACTATTATTATTATCACACTAAAATATAATTTTATATTATTCCAACTAGCAGTTTATCAAATAATATTAATTTTTGTTCTTCTAAATAATACATCGATCCATGTGTTGATCTGTGTTCACTTCCGCATGGTACTGTCAAACTAGATTCATAAAAATCAATCATTTTTACAATTTTTAACCAGAAAAAATGTTTTATCATGTTATACTTATGTAACCTTACTATTAATCAAATGAGAGCCCGAGTCTTATTTTTTTCTCAAACAAAAAACACTCGGTTATCAAATGATAACCGACTGTTAAAAAACCCTTCACCGACTGTTAAAAAACCCTTATACCGACGGTTATTGAGGCGTCGGTGATGGCGGCGACGGTATAGATAAATCTTTACTGACGGGTGAATAACAGTCAGTGTAGGCACCCAACATTGACTGTTTTTTAGAAAAAACAGTCGGTGTAGGCGCCCAACACCGACTGTTTTTTGGAAAAAACCGTCGGTGTAGGTGTCCAACACCGAATTTTTTTTTTTTTTTTTTTTTTTTGCACCTGTATAATTATATAATTCCTATACCATTTATAATTATACAAAATTATAAACTTTTTTCAAGGTGAATATATTAATAGATAAATAAATGTCATTTACATCTTTTCCTCTCTACAGAGAGCAATCAGTTACAAAACTAATTAAAAGGGAAAAACAACAATTTGACATAGTAATAAGATTTCTATACTCAACAATGAGCCATCCATTGCTCTGCATCATACCAAATCTTCTCCGCAAGGACATGTGGCGCTATCCTTCGATCTGAAAGACTTTCTCTCATTTCACTGTGGGAGTGACTGGATTAACCTGAACAAACTATGCTTGCTATCTGAAATGCGGTCGGGACCTTCAAGACCACTAGCAGAGCCAGGGTTCAGCCCAACAGCAGCTAGGTTTAGGTTTGGGTTTGGTTGGCTCGGTCCCAGTGCTGCAGCTAGCGATGGGTTGTAGTCGGTTGGCCGCCTCACTTTAACTGGAGCACCCTGAAAAAAAAAGAAAATAGTGTTAATCTGAAAGTTCCAAGCTGTCTCCCAAACAAAAATTGCAATCTCAAGTACACCCCAGAGGGGCTAGCATCTCTGATAACCTTACATGAAGTACTATGGTGTATAACTCTCCAATTCCATTTTGAATTTGAAGTACCCAAATCATTTCCAATATCCTTAATTTACGCTAATAGTTACAAGAGGAAATTTAGGTAAATTTCCATTGAAGTAGACGTCACAAATAATTTTTTTTATGTATTCTAGTGGTAAATTAATGTGATAGTTCAATTTTGTGGCAGAACGTATTATACATTATTGGTTTATCAAGAGATGCTTGTGAAAGTAGCCCTCGCATGGACAAAACGAATGCCCAAAAGACAGACCTCAAAAATTATTCCATCCAAGGCCATAGCATTGCTTGCTTCTTCAACAGATCTCATCTCCACAAAAGCAAACTTCTTGTCATGGTTAATATACACATTTAATACAGCATCACCTGCAGATATTAGAAACAAGTTTAAAACAACATATTGAAAAAAAGGGAAAATAACAAGTTTAAAAAAAAAATAGAACCAAAGGACTAACCTGGACCAGCAGTGTTCCCTCCAATAGCATTCATTACCTGGTTAAAATAGATAGCCACCGACTTCCAAAAGAAAATAAAAATGTTAGTCAAAATCAATGATTACATGATTAGAAAACATGAAGTGTGTCTATTTTTTATAATGAACCACCACGAACCCTAATCCTGTATGCATCGCCCAATACTAGCTTTTCTTATCCTAGGATAACCATACTTGATGACAACTGATCACCACTCAGGCAGGCACCTAACATATAACACCAGTGGCATACCATCACTGCTTTCATTTAACAGCAGATGCAAATTCTAGCAATTAAGAACAGAACCTAGGCTGCCATCACCTCTCTTAAATAAAGGTAAATTTATAACTTCTAATCTAAAATATTAATATGTAACTAGTATAAAGAGGATACAAAATGGAAAATACCTGCTCATTAGCAGTTGGGGGAAGGCCACCAACGTATACACGGCGTGCATGGCACGTCGCCCGTTGAGTCATTGCTTGCACCAGCATCATTTGCAGAACAGGAAACTGCATAAAATTAAATACAGAATATTAGCAAGAAGCATTGAAAATTCAGTTAAGACCTGTAAAAAGCAGGACGACTAAACATCAAAGAATGGATAAGCCAACTATTGAATCAGTGAAGTAAAATTGGCATGTTAACTCAAAACAGCAAGTTAACAGCTCAAAGCTATACTTAGTTAGGTATGAAATAACAACATTTTTTTGAGAATAAACTGTTTGGTTGTTAGTAAGGTTCTCAAGAATTGCATGAATATCTCTGTATATTCATAAAGCAACTATCGTGACCTTTAATGTATGCAAATGAGCATTTGGAATATGATCCCATATTCCTACATTCAAAAAGAACCTTCCGATACTTAATAAGCAATGCAGACAGCAAAAAGGTCATTTAGGTCATCAAAATAAGGAACTGCAAAAAAATAGAGAAAGTACCTGCCCAGGCAAAGACAGCATATTGGGAAGCATTCCTGGAAGAGCAGGGATAGCAGGCAGCTGACCTGTACATTCAGCTACCATTAGAACACATTCAAACTACTAAAGGTATATGGAATTACTGTCGAGTCATTACAGTACTCGTGTATTTGACACATGCAAATATGCAAACAAATAGAGCTACCTGTCCTTAGGGATGGTCATCATGCAAATAAATGAATAAAAATGACTTCATGGCCCTTCACCTGGTACTTTACCTGTTACAAGAAAAATAAAAATGACAAGAAACAAATTAAACAAATTAAGTAAAATCAATAAAAATGACAAGAAAAATAAATGAATCTGAACATTCATGTCCCTTCACCTGGTACTTTACCTGTTACTATTACAGTTCTTGATAGAACAATAAGAAACGAACAAATACCCGAGTACATAGATATCAGCGGCCTCAGACATGTCAAGCCAATCAGAGAGGTCCAGATCATCAGGTGGGATCCGCCCACCTACATTCCATGTTCCTGCACAAATCCTGCAGCCAGTTTTAATAAAATCAGCAATATCTTACAATTTTTCCATTTCATCTGCTAGATATATTTTTAGGAAACATAAATAAAGAAAAGGTTCATGCCTGAGTTCTTTGGTGTGAATGTACTGTGCACGAAGTGTTTCTGACTTTCTTCTCCTCATCCTGCTTGGAATGCCTCCTATCCTATTGCCTAATTTAAAGCAGCAATGATATAAAACAGTTACATCAGTTAAATCAACAACTTGTACAAGATTCATAGATTAATCGACATGAAAATTTATTTTTTTAAGTATGTAGATAAATAAATACCAGTTGTTTCAGCCCTTAAATCAGTCAATCTCCTCTCCTCATCATTTAATTGCCGCTCCCAACCGCACATCTCTGAAATCATTTGGTTAAATCAGAATTTTTTTCCAAACAAGATCTAGCAATTATCAGACAAACTATGTCTGTCTTTGCAAAAAAAGTCACTATCAAGTACCAGGAGCATAAAATTTTCAGTTATCCAAAAATTTAGCAATGGCAGTTAATGGAGATATCTTAAATTAATGATCAAGTAAATAGTCAAAAGTAAATAGGATTGGAAATAGAAGGCGGCGGTGGAGGTGGTGGCGGTGGCGGCGGCGGTGAAAAGAGGCGAACTCCACGTCGCATCCGCTTGGAGATCAGACGCTCGCTATCGGCCAGGAAAGCACTCCTCCGCGCTATCGGATAGAATTCGGGTGCTTGGGTGCTCGGGCGCACAACGCACTCCTCCGCGCTCCAGTGGTGCTCGGGTGCTGGTGCGGGGCGAGGCAGCAAGGCGAGGAAGCGGGGCGGGGCGAGGCAGCAAGGCGACTCGGGTGCTTGGCGGAGCGGGAGGTAGCAAGGCGGGGTGTTTGGGAGATCGCGAGGCTGATCGAAAGAGAGAAATGAAACTCAAAATTTGGGGAGGGTTTTCGGAAAAAAGAGGGAAATGAAATATTTCGCGGCTGATCGAAACTTATAAATTGGAAATAAATTTTGTTAGCTCAACACCGACTGTTTTTTTAAAAAACAGTTGGTGTAGGTATCACTAACACCGACTGTTTTTTAAAAAAACAGTCGGTGTTGGTAATTGCTCAACACCGACTGTTTTTCGTAAAAAACAGTCGGTGTAGGTATGAGTAACACCGACTGTTTTTAAAAAAAACAGTCAGTGTTGGTGACTGCTGAACACCGACTGTTATTTGTGAAAAACAGTCGGTGTAGGGTATGAGCAACACCGACTGTTTTTTTTAAAAAACAGTCGGTGTTGGTTTACTGACGGTTTTTTGTAAGAGAACAGTCGGTGTTGAGATTGTTCTTATTTACGATTTTACCAGCAGTCTCTACACCGACTGTTACATATTAAAACAGTCGGTGATTGAGGGTCGGTGAAGAGGTTTTTTGTACTAGTGTATGTTGTGGAAAGAAAGAAAAAAAAAACTATATTTATATTGTCTTTTACGTATACCCTCAAAAACCTCAAAATTACGTATGCCCCCTCTGTAAACTTTGAAATTACGTATCCCTTTCAAAACTTCCAAAACTCACAAACTTATCATTTTATTGTCTTTTATATTAAAATTCAATTTAAATTTATAAATGCCCATTTTATCTTTTATTAGAAGCATAAAAAAATTATAGTTTGTTTAAGAAAAATGATGATCTTATAAGATACTCATTATACCCTTTATCCTTTATTAAAAATCCAGCTTGCCCTCGAAAACCAGATAAAATATAAGCAGCTGGGAATAGATATATATATATATATGATCTCAACTCGACTAAATCAACAATTAAAATTAAACAAATGGAGGATACACGGAAATCCGGAAATTGGTATTCCCGCTTAACTGGGTAGCTAGCTAAATCAACCAAATTAAACAAATATAGGAGACCTCGAGATCTGCCATTGAGTTTTACTAATGAATTTGTGGTTCGCACATGGCTACCAAGCTAACTCAATGAGGGCTTAATTTGGTTCAGAAAGATATAGTCGAGGAATCCAAAATTCCATTACTTATTGGGCCGAAGCCCATTGCTTCGTCTGGGCCTAATTAAGAAGTACAATTCTTAGTCATAATTACTATCAGTATAAGCAAAACACACACAACACTGAGGTACCAATATGATATCAACTATCAAGATTGACTTTAATTAAACATACTAGTTGATGAAAAGCAATTCATGGCTTCACTCGGAAATTTTAATTCTTAATTTGCTTGCCCCTAAAATGAGGGTGACCTGTCAAATTAACAAATTACATTATGTTAAACTAGTATCGTGACCGTGCGTTACAACGGGAACATATTACGAGAGAAAAAAAGTTCTCATACAAATGATAGATTTTCATAAAAAATATAGCAATAAAAAAAATTATTTAACAATATCCATAAATGATATTAAAATATATTGGTCCTAAATCTATATTATAAATAAAAAATCAATTAGTATAATAAAATCCAATGAAAAATAATTTTGACTTAGTCCAAATTGATGATATCATAGTACGTAGTAGCTATATTATACACCTGCTATATATATCAAATAGAAAACAAAAGAAAAAATAAAATAAAATGAAAAATTAGAAAATTCTGACAGGAAGGCCCGGCAGGTCAGTGAGGCATGGCTCCATTTAAACCAGCGAAATTCCCTCCATTTTTTACGAAAACCACTGTTCACTTTATAATCCGATAAAGTGAAATAAATGACCCATTATATGCATGTAAGCCACGTGGCCTTAGTGCCACGTTGGTTTTTTTTTTTTTAAGTTTGTACTTTTATATCTAAATAAAAAGCTTTGACCTCCGCTTAATAAAAAGAACAGGAAACTTATGTAGCTCCTTCAGTCGTTCATTAAGAAATTAAATTGAAAATAAATCTTTTAGAAAAAAAAGAAACTCAAACACCATCAGATGAGACAAAAAGGAACTTGCTTGGTTGGCCAATGGCATGCAGATATTCAAGTGGTATTATTCATTGAACAATAAAAACCAAAAAGCAAATTGATGATGGCCAAGTAATCAACCTTCTTTTATAATCATTTCAATGCATTCGATAGCACGAATGCACCGGCCTATATACAACTGTAAATCATCTATTTCTTCATACATCTTGGTTTCCTCAACGAATACTGTCATAGCAGGAGTGGTCAAGTGATGAAGTTTAGTCATCTTATTACCTCTTGCCGCTCCATGCAATATGTCAAAATGGGATTTCACTAAGGAAAATGCAAAAGAACCACGTTGTTTTTCATTTATGGTTGTGATTTCATCAATTCACTCAGCACGTCCAGTTCATACCTCAAATACTCCAGCTCGTACATGATCAGATAACTCTCTGAGTCAAATCCATCCTCCAACATTGGTATCCATATGCCATGCACCCTCATCGTTCAATATTTTCGCATTATGGACAAGCATATCCCGAACACTTTTCAGATCCTCCTTATTGGCAACACCTGTTGCTTGTTTGATCATCCAACCAATAAGAAGACGGGTCTCTACCTTTGTTACCGCTAATGGTGGTTGCTCTTCTCCTGCTATCAAATTTGACATGCGGCATACAGTAACAGTGGCAGAATTGTCATCATACAGTTTTTCATCAAAGCAGCTTCTGCATAAGTATTACAATTAGATTGATGAGAGTCATTCAAAATAGTGATGGGTTGTACACAACTACATATATACATAATTTGTTTGGAAATAATGTTCAATTTCCACCAAATCTTACTAAGCTCACCCTAACCAAATCTGGTTTGACGGAAGACCCCATGCCCAGTCTAGGAAAACTATGGGCCCTGAAATATCTGAGCTTACAAAATGGAGCATACAGAGGGGAGAAAATGGTTTGCTCCTCATATGGATTTCCACAGTTGCAGTTCTTACAACTTTCCAAACATATTGTCATAATAAATCGGAACAATTGAAGTTTTGAAACATCATACATATAATGACACGTTGAAATTGATCGGAACAATTTTTTTTTTTTAAAATAATTCAAACTCCTTAAATAAATAAATAAAACTGTACAAAACCCTACAATTTTACAATGCCCGTCCGTTGTAGGGGTACTCATAATTGTAATAGGCCGCATTTGTTTAATATAAATTATCATTTTTGTATTAATGACGTTTCTATTAATTTAATTAAAAGTTTATTGGCCCACATTACCCATTTTTACTCTAGCTCGGATGGTTTAGTGAATTTCCAACAATTTAATGTCCTATCTTTACTTTTTTTCTGGCAGAGCCCACAAGAGCCTTTGATCAGAACGGCCCACGCCTAAGTCCGGACTTCGGGCTCGTGAGGTGATTTCAAGAGCCCGAAGCCCCAAACAAAAACCCGGCATTGCATTCAAAATTCTCAGAAAATTTAACAGATTTTCCAATGAATCCAACCAATTATTCAGCTTATAAAACAAAATTCACACGAAAGGTAGATAACTGAGCACTGCGTCCAACGCCGGCAAGGATATATACAAGCAAGAACATATGATGGAAAGATGAGTAAGTAATAAATTGTGTAAAAGTAAAGAATAAAGATCAACATTTCATTCAAGAACATGATGTCCCCCTTGATTTACATTATTATTAACTAATTGCAATTAAGAGAATTGATTATTATTCCCCTTTATCTTTCTTCTGTCTTGACAGGGCCCCCAATAATTCTGACAATTGTTCCCCCATTTGTCAGCGTTTCCCTTATTAAACCTTAGGGCAAGCGTTTGTGAATTTACATAAAGTATGTATGAGCCATAGCTATGAAAATTGAAATCGGAAGTGGAATCAGTAAGTTCATCATAAAATAGAAACCGGATGAATCAGTAAAATCGACCGAATCCAATCTGAAACATGAATTACTAAAAAGGACCAAATCGAATCTGAAACATGCATATTTTCAAAAAAAAAAAAACTTGTTTTATGTTCAATAGGTAGGAAAAAGGTTACAAAAAAATATTTTGTCAAACAATTATGCTGGTACCATTTTGTCACAAAAATATTTTGTCTAATATTACTATTGGCAATTCCTAATTTTGGATATTCAGTCAAGTCTCATTTTGGGCTAAAATTCTGCAAACCACCAACCTGGTATTCCCAAGTTTTCCAACTAATACTGATACCAACCAGCCCCTGTCTGATACAATAACCAGGATACTGCAACAAATGACAGGTAACATACACCTAGTTCAAAAGCAGTATGGAGTTCTTATAAATAAGGAACAAAAATTGCTTCAAAATAAAATGAAGATTGAGAATAGATAAATCAAGTGAGAAGTACCCTCATGTCGTCCTTGTACTCTGACAGAGGGACATATAGACTAGTAGGGATGCGGTTTACACGAATCATTGCCACCAACCCACCTTCTTGGAGCTTCAGCCCGCTTCCTTGCTTCCTCAACTGCTTTTGCCTCTCCTTGGAGCCTTGCCTTTTCTGTTTAAATGCCAAAAATAAAAATAATAATAAAGAACAAAAGATCGCAATTAATAATCAATAACAAAATTATTGAAAGTTAAATGAACTGTTTGGCATAGAAGACAACAACCCACCTTCTCTTTATAGCCTTTCTAGCTCTTCTCTTTCTCACCTTAGCTTCTCAGGGTCCTTTTTTGCAACCTTCTAGATGCATTAGTCATTAATCAAAGTTAGTAACCAAATATAAATGATTATTCTGACTCATTTAATTTTCTTTTCCCAGACTTCTTTGGAGCATTGCAAAATTTTTGTTGCCTTGTCTTTTCTCACTGAATATGGACCATGCTATTTTTTCTAGGAGGCCATGGTACTATGCATAGAGCATATTGGTCTGTACTATGGATCCATATCTCCATTTTCAACATCAAATAGTCGATTGGAACAGCTCAACATGATCTTCATATGAAAATTGTACTTCAAGGCCAAATTTTACATTTTTAAGATTTCTTTACTATTTATTTAGATGGGTAAAAAATCACTACAATTGGACGGTCCACAATCTTTATCAGAATATTAATCTGAAAATGAAACAAGTTAATGAAATCCAATACCTCTGTACGTAGATAGTTAATGGTATGCTTGATATTGTTTTTTCTGTTTTGTCATTTTATAGTCTAACCTCATTCATCTCCTCAGCTGGATTAAAATTACGCTGCAGTCCCTCTGTGGCAATTTTGGACTACTTTCCTTTGAACTTAATTAAATTGCACTGCAGCCCCTCTGCTTTGATTTTGCACTTCCAGCTGCAGTTCGAGGACTGTTTCAACCGGTCATCACCTGTATCCAATATGCAAGTTTGGTAAAGAATTAGTGAAGGATACCTATAATTGAAACCCAATCATCAGGTGAGAGAGTTGGCATCTAGCCCCATCAGGTGGTGCAGATTAGTTCAAATCACATTATAATCTCATTGAAACCTCATCACATTATAATCAATAAAGATTGTTACAGATGCAGATTAGTTCAAATCAAGACAACAAACTTTCTTACAACATAAATCTGCCAACAGGTACCAATTAAAGGCAAAGATACACTAGTGGTATGAAAACCAAAACAGGTACTGCTGGCCAGCACCACTTTAAAATTGATCAAAATAAAAAAAAGCAAAAGAAAAGAACAGCTAAAAATAATTTCAGCTAACAACATCAGACACTTCAACAGGAATTTAGGCAAATTAGTCCCAATAAAGTGGAACTTGTTAGAAATGAAGTTTGGACGCTTTGTGAATTTTGTGCATGTTCTTTTAAATAAGAACTTTCGTTTTATCAAAATAAACCTTCCTTTTGTTGTACAGTTTTAGTATTTCAGTTCTTTTTGCAACCGGGTCCTTCTCCATTCCTCTGATAATAAGATATACTGATAAAAAGAGAAAAGACAAATCTATTGCAAGATCCTTTAATTTATTCAAAAAAATTTGGAAAAGAAAGTACCTTATTAATACGGGGTTGGTAACTTATGAAGCATTATCCTGCCGCATGTATCTGATTTATTTCTGTTATGAAAGCAGTGTGTTTCAGAGAAGCCACCTGCCACCTGCCACCACGGCCTTTAATTTATTCAATAAATTTGAAAAGAACCACGGCCTTTACTGATAAAGAAAAAACCAAATCTATTGCAAGAGCCTTTTAATTTATTCAATAAATTTGAAAAGAAAGTACCTTATTAATACGGGGTTGGTAAAGCAGAGTGTTTCAAAAAGCCACCTGCCACCACGCCTTTTTTAGAGAAACAGGTAACCCCGGATGCTCCTCCAGCAAATCAACTTTCTTGATTTCTAGATGGTTTTGTTTTCTCAACATGAGTTGGGGTTCTATTATAAAAGTAGAGCCTCATTACGTTTCAGAGCAATCGGCCACCACGGCCTTCAATTCTCTTTTCTTTCAGAGAAGCAGGTAACTCCGGGAGCTTCTCAAGCAATTCGGCTTTCGAAATATGTAGACTTTGTAGGGCAGTGAGTCTCCCCATTGTAGCAGGCAATGACTTCAGAGAGCTTGCACCCGTGATATCTAATCCCTTAGAGAAGCAGGTAACTCCGGAAGCTCCTCCAGCAAATCAGCCTCATTGATTGTCAGTGTTTCAAGCACAGTGAGCCTCACCATTGTGGCAGGCAATGTATTGACATTTCTCACACCCCAGAGACTCAGC